>JAGVVM010002049.1:0-45505 GCA_019149425.1 Psidium friedrichsthalianum
CACTGGAGCCTTATGTAGTGATGGTTGTTTTTTTTTTATTCAAGATTAGCTTTAAAAATTATATTACCTTTAGAACGAAAAAAATATCAAAACGGGCAACTGCGGAGTCTGGTGAAAATAGGCAAGTCCGTACGTTTTAGTGTCGAAACGGTCCCATTTTGCACTTAAACTTGCCGCGAACCCGGACCCTTATTGGTTAGCGAATTCCGTCAGCGCCCATGCGGTTGGCCATACCGCCGCAAGGCCCGTGCGGCATAGACCAACATGGCCTTTTTTGTTTTTCTTATTGTATTTTATAACATTTGTGGTTTAATATTTATAATTTTAATTATTTGACTTGATTTTACGATAAATTTTAAAGTGATATTTTTTTAAAAGGTCTTTTTTATTAGTATTTATGACAATCTTAATTATAAATAATTTATTTAGTATGTATAAATGTTAATAAAACATCTTCAGATATCTTGCCACTTTATTTTATGAAGATTTTTTTTATTATTATTTACATACTAGCGTAAATTATGTACATAATATGCTTAGGTATGTTTTTTAATTAATTATTGTGACAATTATATATCACAATAGCTTCAAAGAAAATTTGTTCAAAGTAAAAAGGCCAAAACAGTAGCAAATAGAATTAAATTTAAACTAAATAGCAACTCGCCTAGAGTTATGCTAAGGTAGAGGGCACGTTGCCAGATTTAACAAGGTCTTATTGACGGCTTATAAGGGTTGATAAGGGTTTCAACCCCTTTCCCGTTTGTTGGTCTGACCTAAAAATCGGACAATTCTCCCATTGTTGAGATAGTAGATTATCAGTGGTGTAATTTCTTTACTAACCTAGCTCGAATCTCACAAGTCATACCAGAGATCGCAGATTATGGGTTCAATAGTTAGAACGTGCCAGATTTGCAAATAGGAGTCACCACTAATAATTTTGGTAGCTCGATGAAAAATCTAAGTAAATTAGCAGGGAAGCTAAAGACTTCTAGAACCAGAATTAAGGTCCGGGGACTTGATTATGCTCATTATCATCTTATACACCCTTTCGGTACTATTTTATTTCATAGCAATCATTTGAGAAAGGGAGAGATTAATATGATTAAACCTAGTCCCGATGACAAATTTTATCATTGGGTGCTAAGCGTTATTGAGCATTCATAAATCAGAAGATAATTAAAAGGGCATCTGCCCAGTAAAGAAGAGGTTGATGTCTTCGCTTTTGTCTTTAAATTTTTTAGTTTTTATGAATGCATAATGGCTATACTATATCCAATGCATGAAATTATTTTAGGATGCCTAACGGTGATGTAATGCAGACAACTAGGTGCGACCTATATTGAATATGGCAGAAAAGATATGGACATGTCCAAATGATGACGTAGCAGAGACATTGTGCACATAGTCCTAGCAAAGATGATTGGCCAGATGGAGTGGCATAGATGGCCTGGGCAATCATTGACATGACAATATGAAATGACATAGCGAGAAGCGGGATTTTTTTTTTTCATTTTTCTGATGAATGTAGTTCCTAGAAATAAACATGTCATAACAATACTTATTTATGCATTTTGTAGTAGTTGGATTGCCCTTAAACCCTACTATATGTAAAGATTATGGATTTTAAACGATGAAGTTCATACCGTAGACCTGCAATTGTGTATTCTAAAATGGCAATCTCCCTAAATAATTTGCACAAAGTGATTATCTCCATTCTGCTATTTTAAGATTGCAATTTTTTTAAACATTGTAGATTTGATGATAGCAATCCTTTTAGGAATTTTCAAAAATCTTACATCATTTTGCGACAATCTAGTTTCAAAAATAGATATGCAACAATCGCTTCAAATCAACCAAGAAATGACATGCTTCTAATCAACACTTCAATCAAGAAAGGTGGATATTCATCAAATTTTTGGAAAATTTCTCAAATATTCAGTTGTCGTTTTCCGTATCATACAGTTACGATTAAATTTAAATCCTTGCCGTAATCGAATATTTTCGCATAATCATAACAATGTGACTTTCTCAAGGAAAAAAAAACAAACCGATCGTATGACAATTGTGGATTAAGGAGGAAAAAATTTTTCTAATCAAACTGTATTTTTAAAAGATATTCCTTTTGTGTCAAGAGATGCAGAAGCATACTGAACTAGGGGCACGTAATATCTCAAAGTCCAACATGAAGAAAGTTGCCTTGTCTTGCAAAATCACACTTTCTTGATAAGAACTTGTGCCGAATTTGGCGCTCGGAGATCACACTCCGTACCTGACCACTAAGGAGCTTCTCTCAACGTCGATGTTAGAGACACGTGAACTAGCTGGACGGGGTAACCGTCTTCAACCAGCTGTTCAACAAGATAGGGCGCCTGACCTGGATTCTCGGGGAGGAAACAACAAGGAAACAAATGCAGCAAAGCCTATTGTGATAGACATCAGCGCCTAATAGAGACAAAATTCAGCACTCGAAAGGAAGGAAAATTGGCGTGGATCAACAAGCGGAAGAACTTGGAATGACGGAAGCCCCTGATTGAAGGCAAAACAACGAGCAGGCCCCTCCAGCGCCCACTTGTTGGCTTGGTGCAATGAGGAAAGGCGAAAATATATGGAGCCGATTCAAGCTCAACTCCATTCCAAAACACTGAATTGTGTTAGGACTCCAGTATCAGAGAGAGACTGAAAACCATGGCTCTTTGATCGATAGAGTATTTTTTTTTGGGTTATCACGGCCTACCTCTGCTCTCCCTTTTATTTTTTTCAAACGTTCTTTCTCTGAGTTTCTGATGAATGCCCCCCCGTTTCGGCACAGAAGTGGCGACTGCTTTATAGTGGGATGGGAGGTTTTCTCTGAGGAAAGACCGAAATTTTCTTTATTTTGATTTTTCAATAGTCTATATTCTAACTCCTTTCCTTTCGTTAATCGATTTCTTGCTTTTGCCACGAATATATGAAGACTAAATCTTTAGAATTCCTATTTTGTTCATGTTCACCACGACCTGCAATTCTCGTCGCTATCTTGATGTTTTGATGGGACCGAACATTTCTTGTGTAATTTGCCCCGGAGATTGCTGGTCTTGGTCATCCCTTTAAGGAAGATCTGGGGCTTGAACATAAGACATGACGTCAGATCGTTTCCACTTCTGAACGCTCCCCACGCTAGATCGCTTGTTGGTTTTCTACCGAACTGCATTCTAGTTGTTGGACCAATTTTCCTCTCCGCGGTCTCAGTCCGAAATTGATGTTTATATCTGTCTGCCCATCCCAATACATTAAATGATGAAATGTAATATTCTCCCTGATTTTGGTCATAATGAGAAAAAATCAGAAATTTAGGTGCCACGCCTAGCGTATGCGGTGGTTGGTGCCATGAACCTTTTGTGGCTGGTCCCTTGCATCGTGGTGGCGTCCGCCACTTGCGTCAATCCCAAGGGGTTGTGAAGTAGTGGGCATAGATGATAGCTGATTCTAGATGATCAGACAAGTTCACGCTGTGTAGGTTTTCACACAACCAAACTGTGGGAGTAGACCCACTCAACGGTCCTTAAAGTAGGCCATAAATTGGACTCCGGTATGTCTGTTTGCAGAAAAAATTGTTTGTGAGAAAATCGTCTGCCAAGCTAGCCGGTGTTTGAACGTTGGAAAACTAATCAATTTATGAAACACAATTTTGAGGCTGAACTTTAACAATAATTTCTGTTTGAGGAAAACGACTCCCCTTTATGTGAAAAGGAATCGTTTATTTCTAATATCACCAAAAATAAATAAAAACTAACTGGTTTTCCTGAAAATGAGAGTTTCATGGAAAATTTTCCTTTATCATGAAATTAATGGTTTTAGTGAAAGATACAATAATGCCATCCTTATTCGCAAATACTACTTCCTTACGTGATCCCACTTAGGTGAGTTTTTGTTAACTGAAAACTCTTCGTGACGAGGAAGATGGCTCTTTTTCACCTTGTTTTATGGTTTTAGGGGAAAATGATTTCTTATGGGAAGAAGTTTGTTTGCTCAAAATCTGACGTTGTTGTTAACTGTCCATGAAAAAAACGTTTTCCGTAGATCATTACTTTTCATCATTGTAGACCAGAACTTCGATTGTAATTCTCAAAAATATTTTCTTTTAAACAAACTGGCCCTAGTATTGTCTTTTGAGGGCTGACCATATTTAGATAAGAACCTATTGTTACAACACGAGAATTCACGACCTCCAGGATCAAGCAGATAAGTCATTAGACAGTAAACTGCCACAAGGATTACAGATTAACGGGGGTCTCATACATAGATTCAAGTCTCTACTTTTGGCTAACGTTTGACACAGTAAATCGCAGTGGGCAGTGAGACGATAGTACAAATCAAAGAACCAAAAGAAACAGAAAAGGAAAGGATACTCCAAGACTGTTGGCTAATATAGTGAAGAACCATGCTTCATTCTTGTGGCCTTGTGAGTAAAATCCTAGGGAATATGCCCTAAGATGTTTTGATCACATGGATTAGTCGAAGCGTTCGAAATTGATCCAACATTCGCTTGCCCACAATCCAAAAAGGAAAGGAAAGAAAGAAAAAGAGAGAGATAACCATGAAGATCAAAGCATTTGGAACCGATATGATTATATCTCTCTCTATATTAAGATAATATACGTGCCTTATTTAATTTTGTCAGAGTTAAAACGTACGCCAATGTATACTCTACTCTGTGGAACGACGTCGCCGGAATAAAAGTTGGACGCTAACTCGTTATGCGAAGAGATCTATCTTTAGGTTTCGAAGAAAAAGGCAGGATTTGTCTCCTTTCTCCATCTTCCCATCAGACTGTCCCTGTTGAATTGAAATCTCATTTCAGCCAGCAGTTGTCGTTATTGATTGATGCTGGCAATTGCAATTTCATGGTTCGCGATGGGCGAAAGTTTTGCCAACCACGGATTCGCATGCATCTCGACCCGAACGAGTCTTTCAAATTCTACAAATCTTGGCCTTGTCGGTATGCTGATATGCTTTCTTATCCATCCAAGGAGTTTTCAGATATTTCCAAAGTCATATCACGTGCCGCGCGCCGTTCCTGACGCTGAAGCCCCCCAGTTCTTGAACGAGAAATATCCCGACCGACCCTCATATAGCATCATTATTAGGTCAGCCCATAAATAACTACTCGTTTGTAGATATTTCGCTGTGGATCGCTACATTAGACCATATCGATCGCAACACATGACTCTGTCATCTTGATGCAGGAGCTCCAGTTCTTGAAAGAAACGAGAAATCTCCTGATCCTCGAGCAATAATCCTAATATAATATTTTCGCGTCAGTCCACACAAAACGCTACTTGTTAGTGAGTTATATGTTTCGCCATATCATTTGCAAATTACTCGATAGAATGCATTAGCCTCATCCAAATATCCGACAAGTTGGCCGTATTCAAACACACCTGTTTGGTCCCTTCCGAACCAGCACGTCCCCCCACGAAGGGGAAAAAACAGTGGGCAGTCGACACGAGTCGAGGATGCATGGCCACGTATGTTGCCCCGTCATCAACAAGTGCGCCCTAGATCCATCCAAACACAACCAATCCCACCATCGACTTCCACGAGAAGGTTTCGTGGGACACGTAGCAAACGGTGCCATAACAATTGCAGCTCTGACTTCATCAGTGTAAAGAGCTTCGATCTTGGAAACAAAGAAAGAAATCACAAGTTATTAAAAAAAAAAAACTATTTTAGCTATGAATTCTATACAGGATTAAGTCACAGCTAGATCTGTTAAATAAGTCATAAATTCATTTTTTAATCCATATATGATGGATTAAGTTGTTATATAAATTAGCTATATTTCAATAAATTGATTTAAACATAATATAAGTGTTAATTATGTTACGAATGGGTCGTAAATGAGTTCACAATTTTACTTAAATTCAACTCATAATCTCTAGGACTCTCTCTTTCTTCTCTCTAGTTCTCACTCGATCTCACGCTCACTCACTCCATAGTCTCATCTCACTTTGTGTATGAATTCTCCAAGATTTGATTAATATATAAATGATTTAGTGATATGGTCGGATCAAATATGTATTAGGACAAATATGAGTCACTAGATTTACATTACAATAAATAGGTCATAAAACGAGTTAAAGGCATAAGGACACCTTAAGTTCAATATTTGTATACGGTGCTCACGTTGGTGCCATTTTTTTTTTTTGGATCACTTAAGTATCGAAGAAAAAATAATCAATTTAGTACCAACAACGAGAAATTCCGACGACCTCACCAAAGTTGGCACTTAAATAATCATTTTTTTAAAAAATTGATACTTAAGTGATCCAAAAAATGATCACTTTAGTGCAGAATCGGAGAAAAAACGATCACTTAGTGCCAATGACAAGAAATTTTGGTGATCTCACTGGAATTGGCACTTAAATAATTTTTTTTCAAAAAAAGATTAGCGCTTAAGCGAACCAAAAAAATAAATATTGGCACCAAAGTGAGTGCCGCATACAAATATTGATACTTGAGTTGTCATTTTATCACGAGTTAAATGAGTGTATTTGAGTCTGATCATATATAATTTGATTCATCCGTTTGACGAGTCTATCGTAGCATAGGGTTATGTACGCATTTGTAGCTGAGTTGGAATGTTATAGTTATGATATATAGTCTTATTATATATGTCCAAATTGTTGTAGCTAACGTTACTACTTAGAGAGGCGAATAGGTAATTTTAACACTTGTTTATAAGCTATGAGAAATTATAACAAACAAGTTTAGATCTTAACTCAGAGTCTGATTGAGAGAATAGGATCTAATATGACCTCAAAGTTTATTTGTGCACAAATCAACTATTACTAAAAGTTTAAGGAGAGTTTAAGGAATAGAGAATTTGCACATAAAATTTATAGTGGTTCGGCTTAAATCAAGCATACATCCACTTCTTCATGTTGATAGCCAATTGATTGGATTCCACTAATGAATAACTCAGATATTACAATTTAATAACGATCCTTGAGTCAACAGACTACTCTGTCTAAAACCTATTTACTTAGAATGAAGACCTCTAAGATTCACACTGTTTGGATCAAGAATGAATATAGGACTTTGAAGCTTTCTTGAATTTTGGAATTTCATATTTTGAGCTCTCGTAGTCTCTTCATTGTTGAAGTCTCATTTTATACTTCTCCAGCTTCAAACTAGCTGTTGCAAGGTATTTAGAGGATAATTCTGTAATCAACCCATTGGATGTATAACAAGGATTTCGTAGCCGTTGATAAATAAGATTAGAATCCATGTTGATCCGATTCGTCATACAATCAAGATTTGGGTTTCCAAAGATAGATTTCTTCTTTAGGTAATAACTCGATTTGTTATTTGTTGTAATAATATAATATCTCTAAAATAACATCTTAGATTTCATCTCAAAATAATCTAGATCTTGCATTGAAATGCTTCCTCAGAGTCTGAGCTCTTTTTGCATCACGCAGTTTGAGTTTGAATTATTAAATCAAATCTTATAAAATCATTTCTCAACTTTTGAATGTAACTAGGACAATATGTAAAAGAGTATTTCATTGTATTAATGTAAATCTTATGGAATATTGATTATTTTGTCAACTTCAAAATCAATTAAGGCTTTTTGTCAATACGATCACAACTTCTCCCACTTAAAATAATTAATCTTGGGAGCCATGACCACGGTTCTATATATAGGCTTATAGATACACGTGAACGAGAAGGTCTGTGTGCATCACCACAGTTTATAAATATCCTTTTAATTACAAATATCTGCGCCTATAAATGTGTTTCATGTATTCCACACAGTGCACGGAAGGCTAAAGGCAGATCGAATCGATTATTCTCGTCAGTTCCTTTTTCTTCCTTTTCATTACCCTCAGAAGGTGTGGGAAGTTACACCTTTGAGCCATGGAAGACCATGAGCCAGATTGGAACTTTGCCTCGGCGACACCCGCCGCCGCCGCCTCCACCGAGAATGTCCCCACTCTTCCCGAAGGCGGCGTTCTCGAGCACAACAGTTATTGGCTTCAGACAGCAGCTCCGACCCCTTTCGGAGTCAGCACAACCGCTCAGGTAGATGGCTTTCACGACATTTTTAATGCCTTCCAAAGCTCTCAACTCATCGACACAGCAGGAACGGAAGCCGAGGCTCTACCGAGACATACTCTGCCACTTTCTTGGGATATCTTATACAACCTGAACCAAGCTGAAGCGAGGGGAAGCGGAAGCAAAAAGAAAGAGCGATATCGAAATTGGCAATCTGCGGCGATGCGAAAGCGCCGAACACAGCAGCGAACGGGTCTGAATTCGGGCATCATCCCCATTGAAAAATTAGCAACAAACTAATCAAGGTCCCATCTTTGCTGCTGCTGCTGCTGCTGCTGCTAAACCATGTTACTTTTACCTGCCACTACTGTAGGACGCTGATCATGGGGTGCGTGAAGAATTGGAGGATCGAAGGGTCAGAAGGACTCGTTCCGCGAACCTGCACAACATGTCCGAGAGGGTTAGCTTGTCACGAGGGTTGTCTTTATCTCGAATTTATTTACACTTAGCTTTATTTGAAGCTCCTTTTTAACTGTAGTTTCCGTTGAAAAAACATAAACATATGTAGAAACGAAGGGGCCGAATCAGGGAGAAGATCGAGACGCTTCAGCAACTCATACCAACTGCAACAAGGTAATCTTCACCATCTTTGTCTCTTCCACGAAATCACGTGCCCGCCCCTTCATCTGTCTGCTCATCGTGAGCATTGACCATCTTCCCTCATCACGTGATAAGGAAGGAATTGGCTGATCATACGGCGGAAAAGTCATTGACGAATGTTGTGGCTTTGCATTTCTAGGAAGTTTTTAGATGAGAGGATCGAATTGAGTTTTGATGTTTTTCTCTCAAGTAATTGTACCAGAGAAAAAAACAAGATTTTGATGCTATGTTAGCTAGGGTTGATTGCTCATTAAACATTCGATTGATGTGTGTTTTTCCTTTTCTTTTCGCTTTGCTCCAGCTCGACAGAGCCTCGGTGCTAGACGATGCCATTAAATACCTTAAAAGATTGAAGCTCCAAGTGGAAGTAAGTATTTCTCGCTGTTGCGCGTCTTTGCTTGAAAGTTATGTACCAATTATTATGATGCTATAAAGATTTTCGAAGACCACATGGACATGCCCAATTAGATATTGTTTAACGTATTTAGTTATTGATTGTCTTTCATCTCGCGTTTAGGTTTTGCAATAAGGTGAGAGATCACAAAATTCGAGGTATATGATTTATGCATGGGTTCTTGGTGGGAACTATAGGTTCCCATTCTTTCAAAATCGCTTCAACTAATCATATAAAGTGCGTATCCTACTTCCCTATCTCATAGGCGTATCATTAGTATATAATCAGTCTTCACAGACTTAGATTGGGATCTTCTGCGGTTTTTTTCTCTTCTATTTTGATGCATAGCATCTCCAATTTGCGTCAGATGTTAGCCATGGCCGGCGAGGGAGGGGCTTTGACCCTCAATCCCTACGTATCACCGGCAGTATCGGTGATCGGGATTGATAACATGAATCAATGCTTGTTCTTGCAAACTCCAAGGCCAATCATGGTCATGGGACCGTCATACGGCTTCAACAATACCATAACCGGACTTCCAGTCATGCCATTCCATCACTCGCCATCGGTTCCGACTTCTTCTTCGCCAGGAAAAGCTGTGCCGTTCCCAATTTTCAACCCGAGACTCCAGCGGTTGTCCCGGGCAGCTTTGAGCGCCATTGACACCCAGTTTCTTTCCTCGGTTCAACTATTCAGCACCGGACAAAGGGGAATCTAGCCACTGGAACTCGAATCCAATGCCGTCAACCACCGACTCCCAAGCATTGCCTATGTCGAGCCAGGTTATATTCTATATTACCTCAAGTCTCTTCATTCTGTTGTCATAGACTTCAACGATTAAGAAAGGGGATAGGAATCGAATCGAATCACACATTGAATAGGATGGATCACTGACTACCAATGATCGAAATTGAGAAGGACGACCAATGCTTTAATTGTGAGCAATAACCAAATTCATTTGTCATTGATAACTAAAGAATCATCTCTTAGCGATTATCACTGATTACTTCTTTTGGAGCGGGTTGGGTGTTTAGTGGCGGTGATAAAAACGCACACATCTTCAATGGTTTCTAGCTGAAATTAAGGATAGTAAGAGTTTTACATATTAATTATGGCGACAAATTCCCGAATAATTTAAGGAAAAAAGTGGCACTGAACTCCAGTTTGCCGTCTTAGGTCGGCCCTAGTAGTCCTTGATTTCAATTGTCCATTAGGACTCACAGATAGTAAGACAGGAGGTATTCCATTATAATTGAATCAGTAACTAAAATGTCTTTGAATATGCGAACCGTGCAGAAATCTGAATACAAAAATATGAGTACATACTGACGTATGGATAATTAATCCGTATTCTTGCAGGCACTCGACGCTCTCGATGCAAGTCCCGGTACGCCGGACCATAACGCTTTCTTCGGGGAAAGACAACGTTGATGTAGTAGTCGGAGACTTCCCATTTGGACAGGCGAAAAACTGAATTAAGTAAGATAATGTCTCTTTCTCTCGTTTCAATTGATTTCCTAAGTTTCATGATTTTTTTTTCCTACTTTGGCTTGTGGAAATAATGTTGTAGATGGCTTGAGAATTAATTTTGACTTGTCGCCGTGCAGGATCTGGATAGGATAATCGCCTGGTGATGACATCAACATCTGAAAGAGAAAATTGTTAAGTGAGAATAGTTTCCAAGATTGGGGGCGACGAAAGAGCTGAGTTTGTTTGAGCTCACGCCGTCGTTTTGTCCTTTTTATTGTTCTTCCTCGTGCCATTTTCCAAATTCACTAATAGTTAGGCCTGTCAAATGGATGAGTTGGATCGAGTTTGAATTGGATCATAAATGATTCAACCCAAATTAATCTATTTTATGTGGAATGCGAATTTTCAGCCCATGCCCGACTCTTCTCGGGGATTCATTTTAAGCATTTATCTCCTTATATTATTGCCTTTGAAGAATGGATGGCTCCATGGATCACCTGGGTGAGAAGGGTCGCCCTTGGCAAGAGTTGCCCTCGCCCGATCCAGTGATGGCAACCCTCGCTTGAGGCCGGGTGAGGGAAGGGGGAAAAAAGGAAAGGGGAAAAAGAAAAAAAAGGAAAAAAAAGAAAAAAAAGAAAGGGAAAAAATAAAAACAGAAAAAAAAGAAAAGAAAAAAGGAAGAAAAAGGAAAGGGGAAAAAGAAAAAACAGAAAAAGAGAAAAAAAGGATAAATAAATAAATAAAATTATTGCCAAAAATATTAAAACATTATTAAAATTGTCTACGCCTGCATTGCCGACGGCCACCTCTTGACCGCCACAGCCCTGCTGCCCCCGCCCGCCACTAAGGTCTCCAGCCAGCCACCGAGCCCCCCTCAAGCAAGCATCACCATGAAGTCGCCAGACCTAGTTTCGTCTTTGTAGCTCCATCTCCTGCCCAATTGTCTCTCCCTCTTGAATGTGGACTCCACGTCGGTCGTGGAGGCCTTGATCCTAGGTCGCCCATGGTCTTGTGACCTTGGATCGAGGCCAGATACGTCAACGACCTCGTGGGTCGCTAACGGCAAAGGTGAGTTGAAATCGAGGTTGCAACGGGACCTCGGATGGAGGTCACTGACTCACTATTATACTAGGAAAGTAACTAAGTCATTCTAGTTGGCAGAGGTATTTAATTGGTATTTCGAAAATGGAGATATCTTTGCTTTGTCATGAATTGTGTACAGACCAAAAATTAACCATGTCGTCGACATGAATAAGCACATGGCTAAAAGTTATCAATATCAGAAATTGAGTTAGTATTGATGGCCATGGGAACTATGCTGTCGACTAGAATATGGTTGACAATTATCAAGACAGGGTTGTTCGATAAGGGTATCGATTAAAGGGAGATCAAAAGATTAATTAAAAGGCGCCGAAACTTAGTTACCAGGTTCAAAATTTAAAATCACCGGCGGATAAAGCAATGAAGTCCTGCGAATCGGTGGGAGAAGGAATGGAGGTAGCTCAGCAACAAAGTGCAAGCTGGTTGGGATTGAGCTTTCAAGACGAGCAAGCTAGAAGAGAGTACTGTTGTTGTCGATAGAACCATAGAGAAACTGCTTCCCAGGTTGAGAACAATCAATCACATGGCAGGTGTTCTCGTCGCACACGATCCCATCCCATGAGTAGCAATTCTGACCGTTATTCCAAGGTTGAGTCTTGGGATGAGCGAGAGGACCAACCGAAACATTGGCGATTTCATATCTCTCTTTAAATTGCAGAAGGGCGGACATTTTGTCCCCAAGACACAGAGGTTTCGTAGAAGGAGAGAGATTGTATGCACCTATCGGCTGAGACGACAAGTTGCATGGACATGGAGAAGTGGGAGGAGGAGCGAGCATTTTTGTTCGAAACTGAGACAACTTAGTCTTTGATGAGCAGAGTGTGAGAGAGTGAAGCAGGTTTTATAGGTGGTGCTTGGTGCCTAAGAATATTTAGGGGCATGCGCATTACTTTGTGCAGTGCCGTGACGTGTAGCTGCCGGGGAACACAATGAGAAGAACTCAGCCAATAGATCTACATTTGCATGGAAGAGTCGGGTCAACTGTGGAGAAAGCAGCAAAAAAGTGTTGTTTTGACTTTGAATTCATGATCTGTGGACAATTCCTTGGGTCACTGGTGAGGAGTGTAATTTCCGTTATGAATGCGTTCGGAGAAATTAAGTCTGTCTAGAGCATATGTACGTAAGTTGGTAAAGTTTGTGCAAGGTTGAATGTTGTGGCATTCTCACGTGTGAGTTTTGCCTAGGAATTTAATTTCCATGGATTTTAGAATTTCTTTAAATTTTAGATAATCACTAAGTTCCCGAGTGACAATTTATAACATCTACAAAAAATTATATCAAAGAAAAAAGAAAAGAAGAGAAATAGTGTGTTCCCTGACCACGCATAATTTATAACAAAATCAGCCTATGCCAAGTCACCTTAGCCTTCTTCTCATTAGTTAAGCTCCAAGCCTCAGCTCAAGTGAAATCACCAGATTTAGAGCCGAAGAATACACCTCTATCAGGAAGAGAGCAAGGCAATATAAAAGACTAAGAGAACGTAAATCATGATACGATGAATGCAGGACTGCGAACAAACGAGACGATTCGAGCAAGAAATAAATCATTACAGAAGACATGGGAAGGACTTTGAGAACTTCAGCTGTGCCATGTTGGTTCTCCGCATAATATAATGATCTATGAGAGACGACCCTTTTCCAACCGCACAAAGTAAAGAGAAGATCTGAGAGACTGATTTTTTGTAGTTCTTCTCCAATCAAACTCCAAATGTGGATATTGTTTCAAATGTTAATACAACGGTGTCTGTACAATTTGCGCGGTGACAAAAAAAAAAAAAAACAAATGATTGAAGTGCGGATAAGAGCCTAAATTTGCATAAAGTCACTAGGACACCGTACCTTTGCTGCTGATCGTTTTATTAGAATCTGTAAATGGGTTTTAGCTTGTGATGTGAGCAGATTTGAATGTTAGGAGTAAGTTTGCTTGGACATTGATAGAAAAAGGCGCACATGAGCTTGGTTTACGAGCTAATGATGGCTTGATAACAAAAAACAAAAAGTGTAGGTTTACCTTAGGGAGGTTGAAATCAGATGTGGTGAGAGATTAACCGAAGAAAGTGAAGGTTTGACATAAATTATAGTGAAGATACTATGAAGAAACAAATACATTTGAGAAGGAAATATGTAGCTCATTTTAAAGGTAAGTTCTAATACCCGTAGAAATTGGAAAGCTTACCTGACCATGAGTTGCTACCCCTCCTAGGCTGCCTTCGACTAGGCCGTCGCCTTCTTCTGGCATTTTCTTCGAACCAAAAATGTTTCCAGGAGATGAATGCATTTCGATGACCACTCCAATAACTAAGCCGCTCCCATACCCCAAAAGAACAATTTTCCAATCGAGTTCAATTGGCAATCCCGGGATTTCTTCTTGCTGGGTTGGAGGTTGTCCTGACTTATCCCTTGAATCTCGACATTTCCTAGATATGTATTCCCCGCATAGTCCCGAATTCCCTTCAAAAGAATCATTTGAAAAAGTATCAAATTGTTTCCCTCTAGGCACAGACCCGGTCAGATTGTTGTAAGATACGTTCAGGAATGAAAGGAGCCCAAGTTCTACTAGCTTCTCAGGGATCTTTCCTGAGAGTTTGTCTAGAGAAAGATCTAATGACTCCAGTGCTGTGAGATTCCCCAATGACGAGGGGATGTGACCACTAAGGGAATTGTTGGAAATGTTCAATCCTTGTAGTCCCTTGAGATCACCTATGGCGCTCGGGATCTCTCCTTCGAACAAATTGCTGGAGAGGTCGATGACTGTGAAAACTTCTGCTATCTTTGGGTAATACAATTTAAGCCCTTTGTAAATCACTATCATGGAGAAATCGTAATTGCCATAGTAGGTGAATGTATGGTATGCTGGCGGCTGTAGATGTCTTTGCATGTACGTAAGTTTTCCCGTCTTGGAATTCATGGCATTCCAAGACTGAAAGAATTCCATGGGCAACTTACCGACCAATGCATTAATAGAGATGTCAAGTATCCGTAGCTTAGGGAACATGGAACTAGATTTAGGCCTCTCTATGACACCGTGGAATTTATTGGATCGCAAAATAAGGACATGAAGCTCTGGTAGAGATCCCAACCATGACGGGAAGATGTCCACGATAAGATTGTTTGCAAAGTTGATGAACTTGAGCATTTTGCAATTGGCCAAGGACCTCGGTAATTTACCTTGCAATTGGTTGTCACTCAAATCGATCATAGTCAGTTGCCCCCCTTCGCCGATAGCTTAGGAATGCTTCCATGGAAATTGTTTCTTTTTAGGTTCAATATCATGAGAGAATCGCTGATATTGCCCAAACAAATCGGAAGCACACCAGTCAAATTGTTAGAAGACAAGTCTAGCGTGACTGCTGAACTCAAATTCCAGATCCATGGTGGCAATGCTCCCGTCAGGCTATTGTTGGATACTATATAGGATAGTATCGATGGCGGTGCTTAGGGGGTGGTCCTTTCAACATGTTATGAGATAGGTCTATTGTGTACATGTAGAAAGGATTGATCGGGTAATATCGATCAAGACATGTTAAGAAGTTATGAGAGAGATTCAGGTACTGCATGGAATCAAAACTGCCGCTCCACACCCAAAAGGGCACTTCTCCCCTAATGTTGTTATCTGATAGGTCCAACCAATTCAAACTCTCTTGGTTTTGTAAGAATGCCGGAAACTTGCTCAAATTGCAAGAAGCCAATCCTAGGACTGAAAACTGAGGAATAATAGCATTCGCGCTACTTGCACGGCATGATAGCCTGTTAGATGATAGGTGGAGCACTTCTAATTGTTTGAGCTTGAGAAAGTTGTCTAGTTCAACAGTGCCGCTAAAGTTGTTTCTAGCAAGGTTGATGACTTGAAGATTTTGGAGTTGAGAGATTGATGAAGGTATCTCACCGTGGAATTTATTGCTTGCAAGGTCAAGCATGACAAGTCTAGTCATGTTCATTAGCCAAGATGGTATGGAGCTCGATAGTTGATTTTCTCGGAGGAATAAAGTAGTCAGTTGAGTGAGGTTCATGAGCTGAGACGGGAAGGTACCGCTTAATTGGTTGCCAACTAAGGTTAATTCCACAAGCAGAGACAAGTTTCCAATTGAAGGTGGAACCTCATATAAATTGATCTCATTGAGATACAAAGTGGTGAGCTTTTTTATCTTCCAAACCCAAGACAAAGAGGAAATGGACTGGGCAGTGAATGGGTAACCACTGATATCTAGGTATTTGAGGTTGCTAAGGTTAGCAAATGAAGCCGGGATGGATCCTGAGAATTTGCAAAATGCTATGTCGAGATAACTCAAAAAGGAAGGTTTCCAATTGATGTGGGTATTGAACCTGAGAAGTTGCAATCGCTTATGTCAAGATAGGTCAAGGAAGGAAGTATTTCGATTGATGAGGATAGCTCTCCAGAAAAGTTCATGCCAGGTAGTCCCAGCTCTTCAAGAGGGCTACTCGAGTTAAAGTCGGGCAATCGTCCCGTGAGAGCGTCATTGTAACCCAATTTGAGACGTCGAAGCTTTGGTAAATTGAAAATGGCAGAGGGAAATACACCTTGCAGGTCGCACCGATGCATGTCCAGCCATCTCAGTGAAGATAGATTTGCCAAAGTGTTGGGCACTTCAGACGACATGTTGACGTACCTTAGGAGGAGTACTTTTAGGCTAGTCAGATTTTGAACTAGGCTTCTCAAGCCTGGCGCTTTCATCTCCAAAGAAGAGTGAGAATGACGTTCACTCTTTAGGCCAAGGTACACCAAGCTTGTAAGCTTGAAGATTTCCGATGGGATCGGCCCGAAAAAAACGGAAGCAGAGAGATCAAGATGAGTCAATCTCAACAGATCTCCAACTTGGGATGGTATTCGAGAGTGGTTGAAGTCATTATCGCTAAGATTGAGCTTTTCAAGATGAGCAAGCTGGAAAAGGGTACTGTTGTTGTCGATAGAACCATAGAGAAAAACTACTTCCAAGGTCGAGACCAATCACACGGCCAGTGTTCCCGTCGCACTCAATCCCATCCCAAAAGCAGCAATCCCGACTGTTATTCCAGGATCGAGTCTTGGGATGAGCGAGAGGATCATCCGAAACATTGGCGATTTCGTATCTCTCTTTAAATTGCAACAAGGCAGACATTTCGTCCTCGAGACACAGAGGTTTCGCAGAAGGAGAGAGGTTGTGCATGCCAGTTAGCTGAGATGACAAGCAAAGCAAGTATATGGACATGTAGAAGCAGGAGGTGGTGTGAGCCATTTCGGTCGAAACAGAAAAAACTAAGTTTTGATGAGCAGAGTTTGAGAGAGTGAAGCAGATTTATAGGCGGATATGAAAATGGCTCATCTCATGCTACTATGTGTCAAATCAATGAATTTGCGAGTGAGATAAAGCACATAGAAAATTCAGCTAATAGATCTGTCATTTGCATGGAAAACTTGGCCAACAGTTAGTCCAAAGATTGAAAACCGAGGAGTGATATAGCACAAAGTCCCGCTGTGAGGAGATAAGATGAATACTTTGATTGGCCATTTGGCCCCTTTGGTTCGCCCGGCGGTTGCTCTGTTGGGGACTTTTTTGTTTGTGATATTATGTTGTTTTGACTTTGAATGGATGATCGGTGAACATTTCTTTTAGTCGTTGATGAGGAATGGAATTTCTGTTGTGTAGTGGAATTGGAGAAATTAAGACTGTTCAGAATTTTGAATAGCTTCACTTATTGATGGGGAGGTAGAGGTGGACAATTAATCGATTGACTTGGAATTCAGCCAATAGATCTGTCATTTGCATGGAAGACTTGGGCCAATAGTTAGTGCAAAAATTGCAAACCAAGCAGTCATGTAGCAACAGTAAGATGGTCCCCTTCACAAAAAGTCCTCCGTGGGAAGATAAGATGACGAGTTTGTATGGCTAAGAGATGGTTTGAGGTCATCCCATCCATTCTAGCCAAATGTATTTATTCAATAGTTGTGACAGCGGCAAATAAGTCTATGAAATTGTATGAAATTGAAGACTTTGGTTGCTCACCTAGCGCCTTTCATTCACCCGACTGTTGCTCCATGACTGGCCCCCGTCGCTAATGGGAGACAGGGACGAGAATATTAATGCTTTAGGGACGAGCAATTTCCGTTGCCTTAGGTCTTTGTCTTTTTCTAGTGGTGGTGAGAATTGCCCTGATGAAAATTCTTTCTTTTTCCCAGGCATCGTTAAGGACTTCTGGTAATTCCCTTAATTGATGGACAATGAATCATTAGTTGAGTTTAATTTGTTGTTCTTGATTTAGCACAGACACCCAAGTCTTCTTCGAGTAGTCATCTACGATCGCATCAACTTGTGCCTTAGCACTAAGCAAACCGCAGCAACTTGCGAATATACAAGGGAATTAACTCTGCAATCTTTGTGGTTCATCTTTGACAGTCGTACTAGACTGCACTTTCCGTCCTTGATCTAATTCGTAATGCCTGCATACATTCAGCATCTCAGTAGGGTGTCAGAATTCAGTTCGATTTTTGGTTCAGATACTGAAAAAAATAACCATAATCTTTTTTGTTTCGGTTTATTTCAACTCGGTTCAAATCAAACTGGAAAAATAAAATGAACTTAAAAAAATAACCATTCTCTCTTGTTCTCACTTGAAGGTTATGTTACTTGGTAGCCATCACTTAGAAATCCCTCTTCTCTCTTCTCTTTCTCCGTTTGTCACTGAGCTCTTGCTCCGAAATCGATAGTTGTGGGGTGGGTTCTTTCCCTAACCCCTCAGACTGAATTTTGCGCTGCCCTTCAAACCCTAGACGCCTGTTGGATTTTAGAGACAAAGCTCCTAATGGTTTGCTTTGGCTCAGTCTGTCAGTGACAAATTAAAAAACCGAAAATCGAACTAAACCGAAAACCTAATTGAATCGAACCAAACTGAACCGAGTTTTTGGTTCAGTTCAAGCATACTCCCTAATGGTTCGGTTCGATTTCTTGAAAAGCGAAACTGAATTGAACCATCGACATCCCTAGTTCTCGAGACCTTTAATCGCACTCTCACGATTCTTGGGATGAGCGAGAGGATCACAGGAAACATTGGCAATTTCGTACCTCGCTTTAAACTGCAGTAGTGTGGACATTTCGTCCTCAAGACACAATTGTTTCACGGAACGAGAGAGAATGTGCGCGTCAATAGGCTAGGCTGAGACGACAGGTACAAGAAAAGAAAGCATGTGGACATGTACAAGCACGACAAGGGAGCCGTTTTGCTCCGACCACTGACAAGTTTCTTTTGATGAGCAGAGTATGAGAGAGTGAAGCACTGTTTATAGGAACATAATGAGAAATCAGCCAATAGATCTGTATTTGCATGGAAGAAAGTATATGAAATGGTAAGAATTGAGGGTTGAAATGGAAGACTTCGGTTGATCATATGGCCCGTCTCGTTCCCTCGACGATTGCTCTGAGGTGTATTGCTGTGTTGACTTTGAATTCATTTGTTCGAAACAGAGACATGTTAGTTTTTGACGGACGGTGTATGAGAGACTGAAGCAGGTTTTATAGGCGGTGCTAGACTTAAAAATGTTCGACAAAATTGACTCGGGGCGGCTCTTTACACCAGTGAGTTAAATTCGAGAATCGATCGCAGTTTTGGAAAACAGCTTTATAAACCAGACTTGGCGAGCCTAATATTTTGAGGGGAAAAAAAAGGTCTACGAATTTCGAGGAAGTCCTGACCCAAAAAAAAAAAAATTCGGGAAAGTCGACAATTTACAATGCGATTAATTTTTTTTTTAATCCGTGGCGTCAATGCTCCGTACTTGGCATTTTTTCTAATTAAGTAGTTATGAATTGCCTCCTCGATATATATTATTATGACATATAAATTAGGGTTAATATCACGAAAAATTTCAAATTGGTACATCTGTGATAAATTTACCCTCAATTAGTTTTTCCTATAATTTTACAGTCAAATTGCTGAGTTGGATGATACATGGTAGTTGATAAGCGTATCGATTTGTGATTTTTACTATAAAAAAATTAGCGAGGGGATAAATTTATCACAGGTGTACCAGTTTGAGGTTTTTATAGTAAAAAAATTAGTTTGAAGCAAATTTGTAGTATTGGTCAAAAAATCAGTTTGAGAGTAAGTTTGTCACGGATGTATCGATTTAGGATTTTTCATGGTATTAACCCAATTAATTATGGCGATGATTCTCTCTTTTTCTGCACTGCGTTCTTGTTTTCCTTTTTTCTAATAACTTTTTCTGAGGCTTGAGACTAGTCGTCGTGAAATTTATGACTTTGTCAATGATGAAAGGAAAAATATGGGCATGCATTTGAATCTTAAGGTGCATGATAGCACCATGTTGTGTAGTGCCTTAACGTGTAGCTACCAGGGAGCACAAGAAAACAAAAACCTTCGGGCCCAATCGACAAATCATTGACTGACCGAGAATTCAGCCAATATATCTGTCATTTGCACGGAAGACTTGGGTCAATAGTTAGTCCAAAAATTGCAAACCAAGATGTCATCTCTGTGAGGAGATGAGATGAAGAGTTTGTGTGGTTAATGAATCGGTTGTGGTCAATTCCCTCTATTCTAGCCAAATGTATCCATTCATAAGTTGTGACAGCATCTAACAAGCCAAATAAATGGTACGAGTTGAGGGTCGAAATTGAAGACTTTGGTTGCTCATCTGGCCCCTTTCATTCAGCCAACGGTTGCTCTATGCTTGACCTTTTTGTTAATGCTGTTTTGACTTTGAATGCATGATCGGTGAACATTTGATTTGTTCATTGATGAAGAATGTAATTTCTGTCGTGTAGTGCATTCAGAAAAATTAAGACCGTTCAGAATTTTGAACAGTCTCGCTTATTGAGAGGGAGAATAGAGGTGGGAATTGGCCCTTTGTCTTGTGCAGATTGTTGCTCCCATAAAATAAAAGGCATTTGGATTGTGTAATAGCCTAACATCGTTGCCTAAAATTTCTTTTTTTCCCCCTATTGGTTGGTTTGCTTATGCCAAAACGAATAGAAATTGGAGAGAAAAAAAAAAATACAGCGTCGTTGGGCACCATCAAGACCTCTGAGAAGTGAATGCACAAAAGCGAAAGATACCTTCCTCAATAATGAGTTTCATCATCGAGGACCGGTGATTAAGCAACGCTCTCCGAGCACTCTAAGATGTGGATGTGAGAGGCGCGGTAAATAGGTATTAATGGATCTTGCAATCTAAAAGCTGAAATTGGCTCACTTTACCTTAAACCAAAATGAATGTTTCAGATGTAAGTAACCAAAAACCACACTTATTTTTTCCTATCTTCTAGCCAAAGAGTATGCATTTCGCAAGTTTTGACAACAACAAGCAAGTCTATGTGATGGGAGGAATGGTGGGTGAAGTAAAAGAATTTAGTTGCTCGCTCATATAGCCCCTCCCTCTAGTTTGCCCTATGTTGGCTCCGTCTCGAACTTCTGCTCATGATATTAGCGCTATTTTCGCTTGATACTATATAGTCCGGGAACAACAAATTCATTTCACTTGTTGCACGGAATAAGAGATCGAATAATAAATAGATAGGATAAGAAAATAAATCGGATATCAGATGTACGTGGTTCGATTATAGGAATCTACATTCGCGGGAAAAGTAGCAATGAATTTCACTATAAATCAAGCGATACACGAAGATTACAACCACACTTGAGTCACTCAAACATTTTCAATATCTTTCAATCCAAGTTATATCAAATAACATATAAATATTTAACTCCATAATTTCTTACGAAATAATCTCTCAATCTCACAAAGAGAAATAACACAAACCTTAATACAAGATTTCTATCGGCTTCAACACTTAGAACTTGAAGTAATATCGCAGAGAAAGTTTGCTATCAATCACTTGTGGGTCGGCGCGTCAACAGTGATTTTCGGCCGAGTTATCGCTTCCTTCCTTTTTAAAATTTCTTTCTCACCGACTCCTACAGAGCAATTTTGTTCTTGATTATGATTTGAATTATACTGAACAGGAAAAACAATTTCGACCGTTCCCATTAAAATAGATTTATGTGATATTCAAAACAAATTTTATTTTTAATTACAAGATCAAGATATATCTATTTTCGAAATTCAGATTTTCGCTTCAAGCTCAAACTCAAGACACATTTAACAGCATTCACTCCCTAATTCAATTAACGGAGGTTATCCAATAACTCACTCAATATTTAGCAGCTCATGATTTCTAGTGAAATTTCACTCAACGAATTACCCAAATTCTACTCACAAGAATTTAATTGGCTAAATGACTCGAGTGTAATTACAACAAACAAGTCTATGTGATGCGTCTCCATCATTGATGAGCAAATTGTGGTAGTCCTTCTTTCACGCCTGAAGAAGTCTGTGTATGTTTTCTTGCGTTCACCTCACGCATTAGATGAAAAGGACAAAGAGGACTCCTATTCTCCTCATGCGGCTGGGAGTCAACAAAGGAAAAGTGCAGCCGAATTACTCCACACATGATCAATCGAAAATGAAATCCATGCGCAATCCTCGTCTTCTCCCAATTGTGGCTGAACATAAATGCAATCACGTGGAGCTAGACCGAAGAAGAAGTCCCACAAAATGACGAGATCGGCCGGTCTAATTTATTTAAACTGAATATTATTCAATGAGCTTAAACTCAAGACGTAATTTTGACATGGTCCTTGTTAATAAATACAGCTTTCATTATATAACGCGTCCTGAAAAATTATGACTGTTAAGAGTTTTGAATAATCTTCACTTTATGAGAGGGAGTATAGAGATAGAATAGAGGGATTGTCTATGAGCAATTAGACATTTGTATTGTGCAATACCCTGACATTGTTGCCTAATATTTTGTTGTTGCTTGCTCTAATGTATATGGCCAAAAAGAATGAAAATTGGAGACAAAACTACACTGTTGTTGGTACCATCAATATCTAATACAAATTAAGCAAATAAAAGCAAAACATTTATCTTACACTTTCCTCTCTAAAGAAGTTTCATTTTCTTCAAAGAGGTCTAAAACCATCAAATACTGATATGAGAGAGAGGACCAACAAATTTAGCTTTTGGGATGAGAGAAACTCAAAATCATCTAACACTGGTATGAGAGCCTAGGTTACCAATAAGTTTGGCCCAACAGTCACATAGGAAAGATACGGGTTGTTGCGGCTCCGATCCAAGGCTTAATGTGTGATGCGGAGATTATTGGGGTTATTCCAAATTGATTGTGGAAGGAACTGGTAGTCGATTTATAAGTGTGAGGAAATGCTTATCATTTGAGCTAGCTTTTAGGATAAAAGAAATACACGACCACCCAACATTAGTATCAAAGCTCAGGTTACTAACACGTTTGGAAGGCCCAAGACTATCCAACACTAGTATTAGAGCTTAGGTTACCAACACGTATGGGCACAATAATCACACGGAATGGATATGAGCTGTTTCAATAGCTCTGTTTACCTTCATGCATTGGGTTCTCATGCTCAATGCAAACCTCGATCGTATTTTTGACAATCTAAATCATTAAAACAACCAATTTCACGTTTGAGTAAAGCATTCGAAGCATGGCCTAAATCGACCTACCGGTGAAGAGCCCCGGTGGCGTTAGAAAGCTTTGTTCACTCTTGTGACGTGCCTTCAAGGGAAGGGTCTTTTGTTCCGTTAATGACTCCAGATTCGATCGCCTAAGATATCATAGGGAGTCAAAACAAATGAGTGAATTGCCTATACTAAGTCAAAAAAGCCTTTGAATTCCTAATGACACGGGTAATGATAGTCGAGGGCCCCGGTAATCACCATTTCCTCCACAAAAGTAACCCATCGTTGCTCCATTTAGGTGCAATAATGCCACCCCTCTTATCGCCGTAAACCCTTTTCCCACTCACAAATCTCACCCCAACAACTTTATCATCATGACCACAATAATAACGCACATTAGCTTCGAATCTCGATCACTTATGGCTAAAAAGAATAAAAGACAACATTCAAAAGCGGAGAAACAAAAGTGAATCCAAAGGAGCGCTTGATATAAATTGTGGGGTTGGATTGCCACCCAAATGCACCTTCTTCCTTCTTTCTCCCTCGCTTAGATAGGTTCAGAAACTTGAGAACATGTCCAAGTACGTCTTGTGCATCGTCCTGATGGTTTTGTTTGTGAAACTGGAGCCATCAGCCGCGGTCACTTGTGACCCAATGGAGCTGAGTTCATGCGCTAGTGCGATAAGCTCCTCGAGCCCGCCGTCGGCTATGTGCTGTGCCAAGCTCAAGGAGCAAAAGCCTTGCCTTTGCCAGTACATGAAAAACCCCAACCTCCAGAAGCTCATCAACTCTCCTAATTCCAGGAAGGTAGCAATCCAGTGTGGCTCTCCATTTCCCTCTTGTTGATCTCTCTAGTCACGGACTCTAGTAGTGGTTGCTTTCCTGGTGTGTGGCTGAATCTCCCGCACAAAGTAGCAGCGGTGCGATGTCGTCGATGCTGATTACCTGGTAATTGTGGAAATTCGTGGTTAGTATCGTAATCGAACTTATGACTAGATAAAGGTTTCGGTATCTCCCAGTGTTATCCATTTTCCGAACAGTAATCTATGAGTGCAATGTGTAATCTCTCCCTACACATGACCACACCCATGTGCATTAGACCCGTGACTGAGCCATAATTACTAACCAAGATGAGAGTCCGCGCACAACAGTACAACGAGAACTTGAGCTTGATATGCGTGAGCGAATCGTTCGAACGTATCAGCCCGCGATTGTGGAGACCCACTTGGTCAATGATTCTCAAACCGTAGTTGCAACTTCTCCGATGAAATTGGGGAAAAAAAAAAACAGCCAAGAAAAGGGGACAATCATCATATTTTTGTTTCCGATAGAAGACAGAAGAAAAGGGACAACCATCAGCATCTGTTAAATTGGATACAACTTCTCTAAGAAAACATATGAAGTCACTAAACAGATACTGATTCTGATCATTCAGAAAGATTCATCCCCACAAATCGAATTGCCATGCCCATAAGCTTTCCCCGTACCAAGCATCGACTTGCCACACAGCAGCTAAAAGCCTGGAAACGATTATACAACTACAGTCACGCAATTCCAATTTCCACTACACATCTCGAAGGGAACTGCACTGGCTTTGCAAACTAAAGTGAGGCGATTATCCTTTGAAAAGTTCAGAAGACACAGTATATGACTCTTGGGTGAAAGATTCATTCCAATATGCTTCAAGAAAAGAGAACATGCGATTCGCCTTGTGCCTCAAGCCAGTAGGGCCAGGTAGCTAACCGTGAGATTTGAGATTGGAGGAATCAAATGAAAACTAAGCATGTACATTCTTGATTCAGTAAATGGAGTATGTCCCAAACCACAACACACACATATGCATATATAGTGTGTATTTATATAAAAAGAGAACGAAGAGGCAACTCTGACATACTTGGAAATCTACCACTGACTATTACAGGCATCAGTTCTCAGACCAAGAGACCAAAATTATGCCCCCTTACATCATCATCAGACTAGGGTTACGCTTTCTCAAATCCACCAGTATTCTGATGATGTTGCTGTTGCTCAGTATAATTGGATGTAGCCAAGCCAAGACCTTCATTCTGATGCTTCTCCCATCCTCCTGTATCAGCTCTCGAGTGGGCCCAATAGTAAGCTACCGAACCGACTAATGACAATAATGTCAGAGCAGCACCAGCTGCAAATACACCTTTGCGAAGAGTGGCACAAGATAATTCGTCTCCACCAAATATTCCTCGGTACTTTGTGTGGTACGCATTTCTTGCTGACCCAGCCAGCAAGCAAGCTTCAGCTCCCAAAAAGGTCACCCTATACTCTCAAAGTTAGTCAGTATTAGAAATGAAACTGCCAACAGGTTTCCGTTCAAGGAAATTAAGACTAGTTTTTTTCCTGGGAATTAATTGCAGAAGCTTTTTACACCCTTCCGTCTTTAGGAAGAAAAGAGAAACAAAAAAATGACATAACTTTAAGGAGTGAACTCCAACAAGACAGTAGATTCTGCTGAAAATATCAAGCAGTTTCTGTACTCTTATGATGAACCTTTTTAGGGGGAGAACACATGGCCTATGCATTATCATGTCAGCAGAATGGACAAACATTAGATGGTAGCTCAGGGCAATGGCAATGTCATGCGATCCTGCTGATCAAAGTTTTGTTATGTTGACGGAACCAACATTGTAGATCTGTGCTCCAATAGGGCAATAAAACGAATTGTTTGAGTCTCAAACTTGACTCTACATTGGCACTCTGGTTTCAATCCTTGATTTGACCTTAATGTAACTCTTAGTCATGGTTAATGTCAAATCAGACAGAGCAATCAACAAACTATGATCATGGCCCAAAGTAAACTAAACCATTATCACCATTGTTCTATTGAGCTCAAAACTTGAAATGATTCAGACAAGAAGTTCCCAACAGCTGTCACATACTGTTTTGCACATGACAAAGATTTGGGTTCTGAAAGATCAACCACTAGCTTTCTATATGAACAGATTCAATCAAGCAACACCCTCAAGGTTGGCTTTGTCCTGTTCATTCAGATCTCATCAGCAACAAAAAACCAAACTGAAATCACATTATTCTTCAAAACCAATGCTGATTGATAGCTCAAGGTTCACTTATTACAATGGATTCTTACAAGCAGACAGTCAGAGCACACAAGCAACTGGACAACAATGAAAGAATTAATGCCTTTCTGTTGCCAAAATAGACGAAAACCCAATTGTTGAAGAATTCTCCATAACTTGAAACAGCCATGATCCATATTCGAATTTGTTAAAATGAGAATGTCAGATGCTTTTTCTATTCTAGGATGCATTAACTGGTTAAAACATAATAATTAGGATTTCTAACAAATCCATTGAGGAGGTGCATCTTTAATGGAGATGAAAACTTTGGAGATTGACTGAAGAGGATTAGATATGGCAACAAACTTCCTCCTTTGCCTGAATAACACTGGAAGTCTTCAACATGGTTCCTTCGGCTTCCTCTAATTAGACTCCATTATATTAGCTTTTGTAATAGGGGAAAAAGAATGGACAGAAAAGTTACCAGGGTTATTAACGTGACATCTCGGTAGATTTTACAATGCCCTGACTATGACACGAAAAGCTTAAAACATTCGGGAGGTTGAAACACAATCCATCATAATCGTTGCAACTGTTAGCCCAACAAATCCATTTTACGCAGTAAGAGATAAATCCCTATTCCTTCGTTCATTTTCAGTTTCATGGGAATGGAAATTGGGAGACCCAATCTCTTCTTCATGTTCAAGGAAGGCCATGTGAAAAGCTAAAGAGAAAGACCTTTAACAGCTGCTTACCCAAAGAGAGAATGTTATCATACAAGAGAACATACAAACACCATCTAAGAGCCTCGAAATTGATTTTATCACATCCCAACCCAGACCATGACTCTCAAGAAAGAGAACGTTGCCGAGAACAATTTGAAGCTACTAGCTATAGCACGGAGCACCGGAAATTGAACAGAGGGTACTCAATGCCACACCAAAAATAGCCTGCATCATCCAAAATCTTTCACAACTAAATTTTCACCAACATCGCTGAATTTGTCGGGGATTAACATAACGAGTTGCCAATTCAAGGAAGCAAACAGCAGTTTCGAGCTAGTCGAGATTACCAAGAAAAGATGAAGCAGAAGATGGCGCAAGTGGTTATGGAGGTCCCGGTGAGAAGGCCCCTACCGAAGCAGAGGCACTTGGTGACGACATTGACCACCACTTGGCTGACCAGCAGCAGCCCGAACGCCGACAGGCCGTAAATCGTGGACGCATCGGAGTCGTACACGCAGTACGTGCGCTCGTCGTACTCGTCGGGCTTCACCGTCGCCTACGAAACGCAAAAGGGAACAGAAATTAGCAAACGCAATGCAGAAGCACACACGCCCAAGGAACATCATTTTCTACCAACACTTCGATGAGCGAGAGAGAGAGAGAGAGAGTTTTACAGTGCTGCGGCGGCGTTCGGCGCCGACGGCGAAGACGAAAGCGATGAGGTGGAGAGCGACGATGACAGCGAGAACAGGAATAGAGACTGCCATTTTTCCAGCAGCGAGAAGGGTGAACGAAGAGAGCGAGTGGACTCACTGACTCGCCTCCCTGCGAAATATCCTCTCTCACTGTTCGCCGCGCGTGACTCGCTGTTCTTCGGGGAGCGCGAGAGAAAGAGATGGAAAAGCGAGAAAGAAAGAGGGAAGTAATGATTGCCTACTCCGACGGGTCCATCGGGCATCTGCGATCTGCGCCGTTGATGTTGAGTACTTCGGGGAACTGGAAAAGATTTGCGACCGAGATGGAGCGGGAGGGGATCCGGGTAATGGGCAAAAGGGTTTGGTCCGGTGTCCTATGTTGGTGGGACCTCCCTTTTTTGACTGCTTTATTGACAAACACGACACGCGGTCTGAACCGACAGCTGGAGCGCCGTTGGATTCTGGAGGCGCCGATCCACCCGGGCGGGTCACCTGGAGTTGCGGGTCTCGACGGCCCATCACTTGCTTAGTTTTGGGGGTTTTATCTTTTCTTTTTCCCGCGACATTATTTGTGCTCAAGGACATGAGCAGGTCCTTAGAAAGTCCAAGGAAAGACACAGGAAGGAACTCCTCGAATATGGTAGATGGATCATACCCATAAATTCCCTCCGTATTTCCTCTCTTCAAGAAAAGAAAAACATAAGAAAGGAATTTAAGTGCCTTCGATAGATGAAGGTAGACACCTAGCCAGCTTAGACTAGAAATTGTCGAATATGTAGCTATAATAACCTCCCACGCTTGGAGTCACGAAGGAGAAGCTTCGACTTTTTGCTAGGTGGATCTGTGCTTCGCACAGTGCCTAGTAACCGACTTGTCCATTTAGTATCCCTGGTTATTAGACTAAGTTAATCCCACGAAACAGGAAAGTAAAACTACAATGAAGATGCCAAATTTTGCAACCTAAGTAGATGGGTTGCTTAATTTGGATGGAATGATTAGGAAGGAAATAAGAGAATCTGAAAAATTATGGGGAAAAATGTAAATAAAAAAAGAAGATTCAAAGGATTCATATTGCAATGTTGGTTGGGATTTCCACTTTTCCTTTCCTTTTCACGCCATGTTGTATTCTATTCCCAGAAAAAGTAAAGAAAAAAAAAAAGAAACTACGGTAAATATTTTGAATTTTGTAACGTAAGTCAATTAATCGCTTAATTTGGATGGCGTGATTAGGAAAGAAAGTAAATAAAAGATTTAAAGGAAGTCAATTGTTATTTTATTTAGATGCTATCGAGAAAAGTAAAAGGAATTATTATTCATTAATATCTTTTAGGTGTTTTATAAATAAATGCAAAATCAAAAGTATACAAGAGGAAACATTTTTTTATTTATTTAAATTACACAGACAAAAATTGACCGAACCAATTTCGAGGCTCTGTTTATTCCTTGAAAAATAAATATTATGGGAATATTTTTTAAAATGATTGTTTATATCACTTATAAAAATGAATGGACAACATGACTAATCATTTCAGGCGATACAAGTGATTATTTTTAAATAATTTATTTTTTGCGAAGCAAACAAATATTAATCTCTTATAATCCTTCCTAATCGTTACCTTCAGTCTATTTCCATCCAATCAAATACGGTTGTGTTCTTCTACACCTCTCGAATTATCCTAATAAATATAATATTAGGATTTGACATATAATCATAACAAGTATAGCGTAAAACGAGAAAGAAATCAAAATACGAGATTTTATCCTAATTCACCCTTAAATTAGGCTTATGTCTAATAGAGGATTTTACTATAATTAGCACCCCGCACTTCTTGTTACATCACTCAATTACAGGCCAAAAAAGAGTATATATAACAGTAGCTATTTAGGATGCAAGCCCAAACTACTAATGAAAAAATATGGACTTAAATTATAAAAGCTCTCTGGTTCTAGGGGGTGCTGCCCCTTTGAGACCCCATAGGGGCGGCTCTCCTGAATCTCTGCTCGCTTAGTTTGGAGCGGGACCCACGTACTTACCTGCTGTTGGAGATTATAAACCGCATCCCAACATAAACATATAGTGTGCCTCTTAAAATTTGCCAAACGTATAAGATCTATCTCAACAAGTGAAATCAAGTTTTTCCGTTAAATTCATTATGTTCAGTGACAAAAAAAAAAATTCCAATGTAACTGATGGGCTATCTTCAACCGCATCTGTGCGAAACCAAGAAAGATTCAATAGCTATGAGTCATCTTCTCTGATCACCATCAACAGGAAGTGACAGGGGAGACTTACTTGGTCTGTTCTTCAAGTCTTCCGTGTCCACTTCTCAAGTCAACCGGAGCGTATCGGTAGATTCCTAGAACTGAATTATGCAGGAAGGACTTGCCAATGAGAAGGCATTCTTTGCACGTCCATGCAATAAAATCTATCCTCGTCTTTGCTTATGCTGATTCTATTCACTGGTGGAGCGCGCTTCAGTAGGTGGTGATCGACTCCTTTCTTTTCCTTGCTCGAAAACCAGATTTTGGTTTCCAATTCTTATGATGGGTATGGAGCGTTGTGATATCGCGGGAGCGTTAGCTTGCACTCTCTTCATATCCATCTTAGTGGAGGCAGTTCATTCGGTGAAGTATAAGGATTGTGAGGCCACTACTTGTGGCAAGAGTGGTCTGAACATAAGCTGCTTCCAGGTTAGCTGCGAAGGAGGGGATCCTATGTATGGCAACTTCTCCATCAGAAGCATCTCTTACGAGACGTAATCCTTTGAGTTAATGAGTCCATATATGAACGACCCCGGTTGCTTCGCTCCTCATCCCTTCACCAACTACCGTGAGAATCTCTTCCAGAGATCCAGTTTCGACTATTACTTATGGTTCTTCTATGGCTGCACTAGTACATTTTCTACCCTCTTACCTCAATCTCGGCTAAATTGCACTTCTGATCCTTTAAATTACACGTTTGTTGCACTGACGCGTAAGGAAGATTGGCCAATACAGAAGAATGGATCCTGCAATTCGAGCAGTGCAATACCAGTTGAATTGAAGGTGGGAACCCCGAACCTGACCTTGGCAAGAGTTAACTACAGGATGCTGCTAGAGGATGGGTTTACAATGCATTGGCAGTTGTTGACCAATGAGAGCTGTACCAAGTGCATACGCAGTGGAGGCCGATGTGGCCGATCAAATGGGAAAGACTTTGTTTGCTATTGTTCTGATGGATCCTCTCAAGAAAAATGTGGTAAGTTTTACCAGGACATGCTGCAATAAGCAAATCTTTTCATTCCCCCGAGTTTTTATTTAGCCATTGGAAGATACTAGAGGCCAGTCTAAGAGAGTCATGTTTCAATGCTGGCAGCAGCTCTTAGAAGATATTACTGGCAACTTTTCTCATTTGCACATAATATTACTGGCGATTGAACAAACGAAAGAACGTGAATTTTAGGCTGCAAAAGTTTTTCATCCTGAAGGAGTAATTTTAAAGCCTTTCAAAGTGCGCGTTATAGGGGAGATTGTAAATAACCTGAGCTGTAATTGTATGGTTGACTTGTTATTTGATGAAGGTACTATTATTTTGCGAGCCACGATAACTAGGATCATCATTACTTTTGGAGACAAGAATATTTTCTCCAAGGTTTATATTGCAATTTTGGTGCCTCCTAAGGCATTGCTGTGAACCACAAAAATCTAAACAAGATAGTTATCTTACGGGTAAAAGAACCAATCTCTTTAATGAGATTCATCAAAGATTCTGGTAGCTATCCTAGTCATGAAACCGACTCTGTGAACTTTGGATATGTGGAAATTTTCATCGAACTGACCAACAATGTCTATGCAGGAAACAGAGGTTTGTGGCTGAGATAAATGCGGGTAGATACAAATATTTAACCTGTTCGGGCACTACATTAGCTATTTGGCAAATTTGAGCTAATCCTCTTGTCATTTGAAATAATGTGCAAAATGACAGTTACATAGTTTGAATTTCCCAATAGTGAATGTAAAGCACTCACTAAAGAAATGAATGTTATCTGTTCTGTATATACTTAGTACTTCTTTTTGGACACAGTTGCTTCGGTCTGTGGGGTGGGTGTTGCTGCAGTGGTCCAGCATGTCTTTTTAAATGGAGATTTTCCAATCAGAAATTCATGATCCCATGGAGCAAGAAGATGAACGGGTTTCATAAATTTGAGGTCTTTTTGGAAAATCATGGTATGTCAACGCCGAGAAGATATTCTTATGCTGAGATCAAGAGAATGACCAACTCATTCAAAGAAAAGCTTGGCCAAGGAGGCTATGGTCCTATGTACAAAGGCAATCTCCCAGACGGTCGTCTTGTGGCAGTGAAAATGCTAAGCAAATTAAGAGGAGATGGTGAGGAATTCATCAATGAGGTAAACAGTATAAGCAGAACTTCCCATGTCACATTGTTAATCTGCTAGGCTTCTGCTTTCACAAAACCAAAAGGGCTCGTCTATGAGTCTATGGCCAATGGATCTCTGGAGAAATTCATATACGAAGAGAACTACAGAAAGCTAGGTCGCTGCCACCTCGGCTGGGACACCTTGCACCAAATCTCCTTAGGCATTGCTCAAGGACTCGAGTACTTGCACCGAGGCTGCAACTCGAGAATATTGCACTTCGACATAAAGCCACGCAACATTCTTCTAGATGAAAACTATCGACCCAAGATCTCTGATTTCGGCCTTGCAAAAATATGCCATCGAGACGAGAGCACCCTCTCACTATTCTGTGCGCGAGGGACCGTGGGGTTTATCGCCCCGGAAGTGTTTTGCAGGAACATTGGCAGAATATCTCACAAATCGGATGTCTACAGCTTCGGGATGATGGTGCTCGAGATGATCGGCGGAAGGAAAAAATATAGCGGCGAGTGCTGATCGAACCAGTGAAATATACTTCCCACATTGGATTCACAAGCATCTTGAGCTCCAGGAAGAGCTGGGACTGCAGAATATTGTGAATGAAGGAGACAGAGAGAAGGCCAGGAAGATGTTAATAGCGAGCTTGTGGTGCATACAGACCAATCCTTCGAGCAGGCTGACAATGAGCGAGGTGGTGGATATGTTAAGAGGCAGTGTTGACTGCTTGCAAGTTCCTCCCAAGCCCTCTTTGTCTTCTCCATCAAGATCATCACCAGCCACTTCAATATCCATGATTGTGTGAAACATAGTCTGGTAAGAATACTTCTATAACCACTTAGAGCTTTAACTTCAAATGCAATGAGCAACTTGTATACTAAGATCGCTAGATGAGTGTACTAGAACTATTATTTGCTGAACGTATTGAAGTATAAGCTGACTCCGAAGTTATATAATGCCAAGTCATTAATGGTACGAGAGGATGTTAACCCGAATTTGAATCTACGGACTGTGTTGTATCTGGGATGCTAATTTCGTCTGCCTTCAACAGTGGTAAGAACAAAACTATTGACAGTGTTAGAACATATAGGCTTATGTTTCAACCTTTTGTCCCACGCAAGAATAGTATTAAACTCTTCACCTCTTCCAAGCCTATATAAAGATTTCTCTTGTACATTGTTACACACTATTATTAGAGAACAATACCATTCTCTCTTAATCTTTCTTTCTTATCATGGTGTCAGAGCCAAGTTCATTGTCTTAAGGTGGCCAAAAATTGGATCTTTTGCATCAGAAATAATGACAATGAGCTCATTGTTTGCCATAAACTAGATCTTCCACATCAGATTGCCCTACTTGCCCTAGTCAAGCTTTCGCCTAGTCAAGCTTTCGTGTATTCATCCCTCTAATTCGTGCTTCATGTATTCAGATCCATCCGTTGACCTGCGCACCTGCAGCAACGTGTTAGAGCCGTAATGCCCCAAGCTCGTCACGTGTACTATCAGTTTTGATAATAAATTAATATAAATAACGCGCGGATGGATAACAAAACACAACACTTTATTTATTTATGGCCGACAAATATCGGGTTCGTTTTATTTACATTTGGGAGACTAGTCGGGTGGCATCCAAAAAGCAACCAATCACCTAACCCGATACACAGAAAACGAGGACAACAGTCCCAATCAAAAACTCCCACATCGTAACCTGATAAACTACCCCCTACTAAAGATTGGCCTGCGCCATGCAACCTCCCCTAGTTGCCCTAGTGGGACTACTTGGGCCACCTATGGCGCCACGTAGTCAAAAGGCAAAGGGCCTACTAGCCCTATGTCATCCTCCAAAACTCCATAGATAGCAACAAAACGATGCATGATAATCCTCACATCTAACCCGCCGTCAACCTACAGCTGGTAGGTGACTCAAACATACTGTAGATCTAGTGTCTCGGGAATGAAATGGGGCAACACTTCCTAGGTGATGTGAACTAGCACACCGCAAGAAAGGGTTAGAGGGCTAGCCATAATCACTTACCTAAAAATTTTTAACAGTAAAGGAGTGAGAAAATTAATCTCAGCAAGTTAATCTTTTCTAAGTCGCCTACTAATTTAACCAACGAGAGAAACAAGCAACAGTATATCAGGTATGCAGTAACATCATTTATAGTCAAAAGCTAGGCCCCACCTGACAACAAACTACTACTATAATGTAACAGAATATGATACGTGATCGCACTCATGAAGGTTGCGTGATAACTTGGGCAAAAAGATAGAAATGTTTCGCAGTCGTCTATTTCAGTTGTAAGCTATCGCCATTGCCTCATTCCATCCTAGAGGTTGGCCCAATCACACATCAGGGCCATTCAGTCACATAATAGGGTCTTCTCATAAACTCCATGAGGAAAATTTCTGAGTGTAAAGCCCATTTTCTCAAGTCTTGCTCAATTCGTTTGTGAGATAATTGAAGGTGAGGTTCGCGTTCCGTACATACACACACGTATGCATAGAATCAAATATGTTATTCAATGTTACGCAACCAGGATCGCCGGTTATGTCACCATGATTAAACCATGAGGAAGTTAACAATTGCTCTAATCAAGCTAGTCCACTAACCCAATATGAATCTGTTAATAGAACTAATTTTATCGGAAGTACGGTACTCTAATTCTCACAATCAGTTGGTCCCCAAATACTCTAACCCACCACACATTTGCTCTGTTCATTTTTTTTTTAATGACTAACTATTCACCCCACGGTTAACCAGGATTGCACCCAGCTTTTATTCATCCACGCTAACCATGCCTTCATCTCATCCATCTGAATCTGTCCAAGTATAGTTCTTTGTTCACACGACACTTCAGCAATTCGACCTCTCGTGAGCGCTACTCACCACCTCGAGACCGCATTTAGTCGTCGACTAGAGGCTACAACCAACCCAAGACTCTCAACTTTTATACTTCCTCCCCGATATCTACGGCACCTCACCCAATTGCAACACTTCAACTGTATTTTCGGTCCACCCAAGTCCTATGTGTATCTGCATCCCAAAATCAACATCTACACCCAAAATTCTCAGACCTCCAACGTCACCACTACAATACACACATTCGGCCAGCAGCTAAGCATCGCCCAAACTACTGCATCTTGGCTCGCATTGTGAAAATCAGTAGAGGACGTAGAAAAGAACAACTTGCCTTAACCTTCGCCGCACGTTCAGGTTAGGCTTGCTGATTGCCCTGAAGCCGCTGGTTCTTGAGTTCGTCAAAGCCTCGAAGCAGAGTGTGCAAAAATGCTGTGTTCGTGGGAGAGATGACCGAGGAACTCACACCAGAGGAAATAGACGGCCCAATACCCAAAAAAACATTAAACTTTAACCTTTATCCCAATTATACCCAAAACTTTTCTTTGTCTCATAAAAAACCCTAAACTTTTATTTTTGTCCCAATTCTACCGGCCTAACCCCCCAAAAAACCCACAACTTTAGCTTTGTCCCAATTCTACAAACCTAATACAAAAAAAAAAAACCTATAACTTTAGCATTTGTCCTAATTATATTCAAAACTTCTTTTTTTTTTGGGTAAGGATTCAAAACTTCTTTTTATCTCATAAAAAATCCAAAACTTTTACTTTTACCTGAATTATACTACAGTTACTCTTCCGTTCATAATAACCATTAGTTAATCATATACAGCATTAACACATTGTTAAATAATTAGACCTCAGCAAAGTTAACATGAAAAAATCTATTAACTTCTTTTATGTTGTATGCTTCTTCTACATATTGTCGGGAGATACAAAGCCACTTAAGGTGGTGTGTTTCGGATTCTACCCAGCACTCAACAGCCAAAAAATGACTAGTCGTGGAGATTTGATTATGTAGATAAATAATATCAAATCTTACTATCCTTGAAACCTGCCGATCTTGCTATTCTTGAAACCTGCTGTTTTTGAATTTTAAAAATTTATGGGTAAGTTTGACAAAAAAAAATGCAAGCCACGTAAAATTAACTAATAGTAATTATAAACAAAATGCCGGTGGTGGTAGAATTGGGTCAAAAGTAAAAATTTAGAATTTTTTTATGCGATAATTTTTTTGGATATAATTGGGATAAATGCTAAAGTTGAGGATTTTTTGAGTATCAGATCAATAGAATTGGGACAAAAGTAAAAGTTGTAGATTTTTTATGAGACAAAAAAAAGTTTTGGATATAATTGAGACTAAGGCCAAAGTTGGGGGTTTTTTATGAGACAAAAAAAAGTTTGGGTATAATTGGGACAAAGGCTAAAGTTTGATGTTTTTTTGGGTATTAGGCCGAAATAGACAAATCGCCTCCTTCTCTCCTTTTCCAGTTTTTTGTTTGGGCCACGCCTTGAGAGTTTAATGTGTAAGTGTGTCCTTGAAAAATATGGCTAGGTGAGTGGGTAAGTGGGTGGGCTTTATGGCCCATAATCCCCAGTTGTACATAGAGAAAGCCAGCCATTTAATTTGAGCCGGACTCAATTTCCTTAGTGGGCCCCTCAACTAATTGGGCCAAGTTTCCATTTTGGACCGGAGAAATTATTTTTCAAATAGAGCCGGGCTTAGTTGCCATCTCTCAGTTGCCATCCGTTATACGGCCCGTTGCGTTCAATAACTTCATCCAAATCGAATCCTAATTCATCTAAGCCCAAATCAGCTTTTTAATCCATTTCGTCTATTTCTCGTTGATTTAGAACTATTTAAAATGAGGCATTACAACATCATTTCTCTTCCCTTTGTTGGGATTGAGTATAAGCTTGCAGATTATTTTGCGAAGGCTCTTACATCACAACGCTTTTTATTTCTTCTTTCCAAACTCTCATTATTTGATCCACCTTGAGCTCGAGGGGGGTTAGAACATATGGGCTTGTATATCAACCTTTTGTCTCGCATAAAAAGAGTGCTAAACTTTTCACCTCTTCCAAGTTTATATAATGACCCAACAACTCGGCCATAACCCATCTTCTTCCCTAAGCGCGAGCAGGTTCAAACCGGTCTACATAGGTTGAGATTGACCGGCCAAATTAAGACCCTTCCCTAACATGATCGAAGGAGCTTAGAGGGGGGTTTTGTTTGTCTCCTCACCTTGCGTCGATCAAGCCCAATTTCCTAGCCAATAGTTGCCGGAGAAAGGCTAGCCAGCTCAATCAATGCTGCGGCTACACCCAAAGTCAATGAAGCACTAATAGACCAAACTGGTTGTCCGTTTGCAAATGTCGAACCTGCTAATGAACTTGACGGAATCCCAAAGTCACTTCTGTTGTACGTTGTTACACATTATTATTATTATAGAACAAATATCATTTCCTCTTAATCTTTCTTTCTTATAAGGCAGAACATTTCTTCTGGCTTTATCCAGAGGGACCTGCCGGTGGCTATTTGCCTCTCAATGAATGCAGGTTAGTTATGACTAGGAAGATCCATAGTCTCATTGTTAACCATTGAAATAACGGTTGAAATGGTACAGAGCATCCCATTAATATGCATATGCATCTTGAGGCCTCAACTTTGAAGCATCTCATAGATATTTCCTAGTTGACCGGTGCTAGAACATTGTCTTCCTTCCACTTTCAATGCCTGCGGAAGAAAAATGTAAAGATTTCGAGTTCAATTTTTCTTGGAATTTGAGTTGATGGAAATAGATCGAGTTCTCTGCTGCTAATAGCTTACGAATTCTAACATGTCACTTGTGGTTTCCATGCATTGAAGAGATCTTTTGTTGCATTGAGTGTTAAAGGGTTCATGCAAACATAGATAGGATATGTGTTGGGAGAGTGCAGTAGAAGTTTGATATCTTCATCAGGGAGATCTCGAACTCATCAACATATCTAGTTGGATTCACATTCAAAAGTTTAAGCCAATGAGTTATGGGTAATTATGATATATTAATTGCACAACACCATATTAATTATGAAATTTTTATAACACAACTCACACGTGCATTTCGACAATATGATTGCACGTTGTGCTGGAGTTGAGCAGTGGTGGAAACTGTGGTTTCAAGAATGAAGCTAGTGTATGTTTCTGCTGTGATGGACCACTGACCAAGAACTACAAAGACAGTAAGGCAACTTTTGAGCTGTGGGTTCTTACTTCACATTCTTTCACCAGAAGTAGAGAGAGGAATTCACAAATCCAACGAAGTACCGTTAGCAATTGGATGACCAAAATAGATACACGGGGTAAAGATATTAGTTTTAGCTCCTTGGGACTAACATGGCTTGCCGGCAACGTGAGTCAGCATGAATTACCCTAAATTACATCGTCCGTGTGTATTATTTGCCCAAATTGAATTTGTGCTGAATTTTTTTGTTCTTCAAACCTTAATTTCGTTGTGTTCTTGTTCTTCAATCGGGAAGTTGGGGCGAGAATTGCCCTGAACGACGTCATCTATGCTTGTTTTTTGTCCCATATTTGCGAATTGTTTCAAACCCTAAGTCGTTGTATTCTTCAACAAAGAAATTGGCAAAATCGGATGCTGGAATTTGCGATGGGGAGCAGGAGTAGGACGAATGTCACCCCAAATTAAGCATGTTCCAGTCAAGAATTGGACGAACACGAGCTGCGAAGGGGAGAGAGAGAGAGAGGGGCTAGTAGAGTTTTTCATTGGACATTGACCAAGTAATCGCAGATGCTTTACTCGTTGTGGATGACAATGTCAGCGCCAATTCGTCCTCATGACTGATGCTGTTTGGGTTCGAGACATAATTCTTCTTGCCTAATCCTCCTACCGTGCCCGGATCCCCCAATCTTTTTCTTCATGCTCCAAAATGAAAGATGACGCCTCGTTCATCATCGACATGGGAATCCAGTGGAGCTACATTTTCAGAGAACTAAGAAAGCCGATGCATTCCTACGGATGTTGGTCAAGAAAATCGTGGGAAAGGAAGAAGAAGAAGAAAAATATGAATGAAAGTGAATTATTAGCTGAAGGCGAAGGTGAAGACGTTGAAGATGAAGATGAATAGGAAGAAGAGGAAGGAGAAGAGAGTCCATTTGCCATGTCCTCCGGTCCTTTGCTCAAGTTGGACTTAAATTTTGTTAAGAAAGCCAAGTAGGAATTAAGATTTCATTAAAAAATTTCACGTTAGATGAATTGCTGGAAATTGCTGCAAGAGACACTTAAGAGTCGTTTTTCCACTGATGTGACACTTAAATGATGGATTGAAATTTTTTGGCATGGAAGTAACCGTATTACGACATTTTTTATGTAATTTTCCCTTGCTTACTGACTAGATGTTGTAATATTAGTAAGCATTTATAAGTTCAATTGGAGGACATACGTGAGTGCAAATTCAAGGAGTCAGGTGTTTCCGGTTACTTGTCAATGGGGACAAGCTGCAAGTTCACTGATTGGAGGAGGTTTTCAGATTTCACCGGCCAAAAGAGATGGACCGCATACAAGAGACCCAAAATTTGTTCTTCACTTGGGGTTGTCCCCACCACTACCAGGCTAGTCTCTTTCTTCGAGTCTTCCATGTCTAATTCCCAAGTCAACTAACGTGTTTAAGCAGCAAGAAATTCTATTTAGACAGAGCACAATATGCAAGAAATAGCCTCCTGTTGCTCACGCTGATGTTCTTCATCCGCACAGCGCTTTGATCTATAACAGTTCCCTTTTTTATGCTGCAACCGTGTTTGCCGATTCAGAAGATGGGTCTCCACTTCTACGATGATATTACCAGACTTGTAGTATACGTCAGGTTTCATATCCTCTTCATGGCCGTCTTAGTAGAAACAGTTCATTCGGTGAAGTATAAGGATTGTGAGGCCGCTAGTTGTGGCAAGAGTGGTCTGAACATAAGCTATCCCTTTTTTGTTTCTGGAAGTGGGAAGGAACTTTGTGGGTACCCTGGCTTCGAGGTTAGCTGCGAAGGAGGGGATCCTATGTATGGCAACTTCTCCATCCGACGCATCTCTTATGAGACACAATCCTTTGAGTTAGTGAGTCGATATATGAACGACTCCGGTTGCTTCATTCCTCATACCTTGACCTACTATGTTGAGAATCTCTTTCTGAGCTCCAGTTTCCACTATTACCTACTGTTCTTCCATGGCTGCACAAGTACATTTTCTACAGGCTTCCCTCAATCTCAGCTAAATTGCACTTCTGATCATTTAAATTACACGTTTGTTGCTCTAGCGCGTAAGGGAGAATGGCGAGTACCGAAGAATGGATCCTGCAATTCAAGCAGTGCAATACCAGTTGAATTGAAGGTGGGAACCCCAAACCTGACCGTGGCAAGAGTTCACTACAAGATTCTGCTGGAGGATGGGTTCACAGTGCATTGGAAGTTGCTGACCGATGAGAGTTGTGCCAAGTGCACACACAGTGGAGGCCGATGTGGCCGATCAAATGAGAAAGACTTTGTTTGCTATTGCTCTGGTCGATCCTATCACGAAAAATGTGGTAAGTTTTACGAGGACATGCTGCAATAAGCAAATCTTTTCTTTCCCCCGATTTTTTATTTAGCCATTAGAAGATACTAGAGGCCAGTCTAAGAGAGTCATGTTTCAACGGTGGCAGCAGCTCTTAGAAGATATTACTGGCAACTTTTCTCATTTGGACATAATATTACTGGCGATTGAACAAACGAAAGAGCATGAATTTTTGGCTGCAATTGTTTTCATCCTGAAAGAGTAATTTTAAAGCCTTTGAAAGTGCATGTTATAGGGAGATTGTAAATAACCTAAGCTGTAATTGTATGGTTGACTTGTTATTTGATGAAGGTACTATTATTTTGCGAGCCACGATAACTAGGATCATCATTACTTTTGGAGACAAGAATATTTTCTCCTTGGTTAGTATTGCAATTTTGGTGCCTCCTAAGGCATTGCTGTGAAACAAAGATTCATCAAAGATTCTAGTAGCTATCCTAGTCTTGAAACCGACTCTGTGAACTTTTGATATGTGGAAATTTTCATCGAACTAACCAACAACGTCTGTGCAGGAAACAGAGGTTTGTGGCTGAAGCTAGGTGCAGGTAGATACAAATATTTAACCTGTGCGTGCTTTACATTCACTATTTGGCGAATTTGAGCTAATCCTCTTGCCATTTGAAATAATGTGCAAAATGACAGTTACATAGTTTAAATTTCCGACTGCTTTCCAATGCAAAATGTACATAAAGTAAATCAGGCTGGCTTTCATTAATCCTTCCCATAATTTTACCAACTCAAACAGCTTCAACAATGTGCAACCTTTGACTACTTGGGCAGTTTTCTCAAATGTTGCCTTCAAACATGTCACAAAAATATTTCCTTTTTATTCTAGTAAGATGCGTGCTCATTGGGTGTTATCCAAAGTCCTGGTAAACTGCATAATTCAGTTGCAAGTAATCTGAAAGATTGGAATCTGCTTTTTCAACATGTCCATTTTTCTGTGCAACTTTCCTTAGAATAACTTCATCCATGGTCGCCCATATAGCGGAGTTTGAAACTTTGTTGCATATCAGGTGTCGGAATTGCAGGCTCGGTCATTGCCCTTTGCCTCTTCATCTATATGATCTACTTGAGAAGGAAGTATGCTTCTCTAAAGTTCCATCTGAAGAACATCACTCCTTGTCCTTCCCCTGGTCCAGACATGGAGGAAAGCAGTGTATATTATGACGTCCCCATTTTCACCAGTAGCGAACTGGAAGAAGCCACAAATCATTTTGCTTCTTCCATGAACTTGCAGATGGAGGTTTTGGAACTGTTTACTACGGTAAGAAAAGGTTCCTCCATGTTTTTCCCAGTTAAGGGACAAAAGAGTATCCTAAAACTCGCATCCTTGCATTTTTTTTTTTTTTACAGGAACACTTCGGGACGGGAGGGTAGTGGCAGTGAAGCGCCTCTACGAACACAGCTACCACAGGGTAAAGCAATTTATGAATGAAGTACAAATCCTAACCCGTTTACGGCACGAAAACCTCGTGTCTCTGTACGGTTGCACTTCTTGCCACAGCCGTGAACTTCTACTTGTCTATGAGTACATCTCGAATGGCACTGTCGCTGATCATATCCATGGCCAGCGAGCAAACTCACCTACTACATGCCTTGGCGAATTCGTATGAACATTGCCATAGAGACTGCGACTGCACTAACTTACCTCCATGCTTCCGAGATTATCCACCGTGATGTGAAAACTAATAATATCCTTCTCGACAAGAATTTTTAGTGTTAAAGTTGCAGATTTCGGGCTTTCAAGGCTATTCCCAAATGATGCCACTCATATCTCGACAGCTCCTCAAGGGACTCCAGGTTATGTGGACCCCGAGTACTATCAGTGCTACCAGCTCACTGCAAAGAGCGATGTTTATAGCTTTGGAGTTTTTCTAATCGAGCTTATATCGTCCATGCCGGCTGTGGACATAAGTAGAGAGAGGCACGAGATTAGTTTGGCTAATTTTGCCATTAACAAGATTCAGACATGTGCATTTGGCGAGTTGATCGACCGGAACCTAGGATTTGAGTCAGATAGTGAAAATTCATAGGATGACAACTTCAGTGGCGGAGCTCGCTTTCCGATGCTTGCAGCTGGACAATGAAATGAGACCTTCAATGGATGAGGCTTTGGAAGAACTGAAGCAATTGCGCATGATCAGAATGCTGCAAACACATCTCTTATGCAGATGAGGGTGAAGATGCCATTGCTCCATCTCCAATTGTAATGACAATGTCCAGCTATTGAGAAGAGGCAGTTGACTCATTCTCCTGTTTCAGTAACTCAAAAATGGGCTAGCAGTAGTAGCAGTTGTTCTGCTGCCGTTGCTGATGTTTGAATTTTCCTTATAGCTGTTTGTAAGATATTATGCACTCATTAGGACACAAGTTGAGATGCTTCAATGTCATTGCCTGGTCTGAAAATGAAGGAAGTACATGGTAATAAAGTGCTTTTCTCACACTGGCTTGCCACATTATATTGGACCACGTTGGACAATATATGCGGGTTTACTGTTGGAACACAGGTATATGAGCAGATTCAACATATGGATTCAAATTAGTTCATCTATGCTGCTTTTTGATCCTCTAACCCTTCTTCGACTTCTCTAGTAAGCCATTTTTCACTATCCCCTCACAAGAAAAATTCTTGGATATGCCAAGAACAATCTTTTCTGTGATTTCACACTGTTCCATAGACCTCCTTCTGCTGCTGCTTGGACTTGTTTTCCCATCAGAGATGCTACTATGTGAAAAGCCCACTGATCCTGTTCTTCTTTTTCTTCATACTTCCTTTTTCCTATCTTGCTTATCTGGTCAATTTTTGTGAGCATAAAGAGGGATAAAAAATTTCCCTGGAGAGGGGTTGAACTTAAGGGATCCCAAATTGGGGGAGTCATTCTTATCACTTCTTTAGAGTTGCCTGTATCAATGGCGGGAAGAATTTGCGATAAGTTCATTAAAAAAGAGGAAGTCATGGATGGCGATATAATATATTGCTCACTTGAGTGTGTCTTCACTTGATTTTGTAACGAGTCTCTATATTCAAGTCTTCCGGTTCCTCTTCCGAGCACATGCCTTTTTTTAGCAGTTGATAGCAAGAGGCAGGTATTGGCAATACAGGGGGCTTCTTTTCACTTTCGAGAGGTAAGCAAAAAAAAAGAGAGAGAAAAAAAAAACAAAACCCCCAAACAAAAAAAAACCACACTGGCAATACCAAGGGCCTTTTTCACTTTCAGATGTGTCTCTATATCACCTCCAGAAAGGACATGAAACTCCTGAACAGTATACATAGCTTTCACACAAAAATAAGGGAACCTCAACATTACTTTACCACACTGATTTCCCCTCCTCGAGGAAATTATGTGTAGGTTCATATTCATTGTTGCTTGTCATGAGAGAGTGAATACCTCTGCGTAGCTTTTTGAGGAGCAGGAAAATGTTATGACATGATTTTCAAGTTTGACGACGCAATCTCGCACACCATCCCGTAGCTTTACCAGGCTTTCTCAACAACCTCAGCATAGTCATGCATCATCAGAATCAACAAAAAATTTGTTAGATAGTGAGCGCACTTATAGCTGTACCAGAGATCTAGTACTATATGGAACAGGTTGATTATCCTCTTTGCTCCTGAGGTGGTTTGAATAGGAAGCTTGGACATTGTTTGTTGTCCGTACGATCCACTGAAAAGGAAGAAGGCTTCTTTCAAGTCCCATTTGGGAAACAGCCACCTCAGATCCCGCTCTAGTTTTGGCCCCTGTTTTCACAAGAAAAGGAAGAGGCTTCTTCCTAACTAAGCCACGCCACATTTGGTTACCCAAAAGTTCTATCTCAAGCCAGGACTCGTTCGAGCTCAAAGTCGAGACATATTCTACCTCACTAAAGATGTGGTTCTTATCTGGAACAGCTCCTCAAGGGACTCCGGGTTATGTGACCCCAGTACCATCAGAGCTACCCAGCTCACTGAGAACGGTGATTTTATTGCTTTGGAGTTTTTTTTCGTGCGAGCACATTCTCTTCTTCTCGTGGAGCGTCACGCTCTCTTTTAGGCACATTCTCTAGCGCTGAATATATAAAAACCTTAAAAGGCTGCGTCGATGCTGTAGTAAGGTGTGAGTCCAACTATATTGTTCTCGTCGATAATCTCATATTTTAACTTTGGCCATATCATCTTGGCGTGTAATCTCAAGTGTGACGTCCTCAACTTTAGGGACGTGAAGCCAACAAAATTTAAGGAAATTGGGACCCACTTTCCACTCTAATTCTTCTGCTGAGTTCCCATTCCACACTGCTGCCCTGTTTTAAATCTCACTTCCCATTTTGATTGAGACTGGAACTCCTTCTTTGGCCAAAGTTTCGGCTGCTCTGCTTCCTTTTAATTTTTTCCTATGCTGAACCAAATTTCCATGCAAGTAAGACAAAAAAGTTGATGATTAGAGCGCAATTACTCCCCTGTTTCACGTGGAGATTTTCTGCTGCAGCTGATTTCTTCCTTCTTCATTCTATTCTTTCTTCTTTGAGTTTTTCTGCTGCAGCTGCGCGTGAGTCTTTGGTGCATGCTGTGTTCTGGGCTCTGCAGCTGCGCTGTCTCATTTTCTCTAGTTCTTCTTCTCTAGCTGCTCCTTCCTTGGTCGTTTTTTTTTTTTTTACTGGAGTTGTTGCGTGGCTTTGACCCTCTTAGGCAGCTGAGGAATAGGCTGCTGCGTTTGTTTCTGCTGCGGTTGCCTGATTTTCTTCTGTTCCGACAGTACCACTGAGCTGCTGAGTTGCCTGCTCCCAATTGGCCGTGCTCTTCTCCATCTCCTTCATTTTTCTCTCAGCTGAAGATTGGTTGCTGCTGGATTTTCTTCTGCTTTGTTTCTCTCGGTTTCTCGTTTCCCCCCCCTTGCCCGTACAGCACGCGCCACCCGGAGGAAATCTGGCTTGTCTCGGGAGCATCCGCGCGTCCAAATCGAGCTTCCGTTTTCGCCTGTTACTCGTAAGACTTCAAACTGCGATATTCTGAAGCGGCTGTGATCAGCTAAAACCTCCATGGAAATTCCCAGTTT
>JAGVVM010002050.1:0-18371 GCA_019149425.1 Psidium friedrichsthalianum
AAGAGAGAACATAGGCTTAAGCTAGATTGCGGCGCATCCGCATGTTATTGCTTGGCGCATGTGCTTGTTCAGTTGATTGTTTGGTCTAGCCTGCCTTAATGCTATTGATATATAGCTGTTGATCTGTTGCCTAGTTTGGTAAGCTGTGTAGTTGGATTAAGTCTGATTCCCTGGTGGGATTATATCAGGTTTGAGTGAAAAGTTTTGGAATCATGAGCAATCGGGGTGGAAAAGGACGAGTTAGAGGTGCTAGAGCGCCTGGTCAGCAAGCTGAAGCTGCTGAGGGCCCAAGAGTTGCTCGAGCTGCTCAAGGCCAAAGAACTGCAGTGGATCCGAGAATGGAAGGGTTTATGAAGGCCCTAGAGGAAATGGGAAATTTGATGGGCAGACAGGCAGAAGAAAGGACTGCTGAGCTCGCCCAGGCCGCTGAAGCTGCAGTAGCGGCGATGAATGTGAACATTGGTGGGGAGTTGGAGCTCGACAGATGCATCAAGTAGTCGAGCAATTCTTAAAGCTAAAGCCGCCAAAATTTAATGGAATGGAGGACCGAAGCTGCATCTTTTTGGATTGAGGAGCTAGAGAAAGCTTATGCCTTATTGGGGTGCAATGAGGAAGAAAAGGTCACATTAGCGGTTTACCAGCTGCAAGGTACCGCTAGTGATTGGTGGAAAGCGACTCAAGGGAGAGTATTTCCTGAAGGAGTAGGACAGAATTGGGCGACCTTCTGTGAGGCGTTCAATGGGAAGTATTTCTCAGAGGCCGCACAGGAAAGAAAGATGGAAGAATTTATGCGGCTTCGCCAAGGTCAGAGGAGTGTAGATCAGTACGAAGCGGAGTTCGCAAGATTGTCAAGATTCGCTCAAAGAATGATAGAGAATCCCTGGGATAAGGCTAGAAGGTTCCGTGACGGTTTGAAGCCGGAACTCCGTAGCCAACTAATCCCAACTGGTTTAAGGGATTATGGTACGATCTATGAGAGGGCACAAGAGATAGAAAGGGACATAATAGAAAGAGCGACCGCATCTGGATCGCGGTTTACGCCTGGCAGGGACAACAGGAGCCTTGGAAAAAGACCAATGGTAATAGACAATCGAAGATTTGTCCCTCCTGCCCGAGGAAATTTGAGGAAGCCGAACTATTTGTCAGGATTGTTATGTCGAGAGTGTGGACGGAGGCATGTGAGTGGTCCATGCCCGATCAGAACAGGGGCATGTTTCAAGTGTGGAAAGATGGGGCATCAAGCAAGGTTCTGTCAGCAGAGAGCCCCTGGACCTCAGTTTCAGCCGCCTAGACTCCAGGGAGGACCTCAAATTGGAACAGTTCCTCAAGGAAACCAGAATCGACCTCCCGCCCAAGGACGAGTGTATGCTGTGGCGCGAAAGGACGCAGAGAATGCGCCCGGCGTGATCACAGGTACCGTTTCTCTCTGTGACCATGCTGCATATGCTTTATTTGACCCTGGAGCGTCGCATTCGTTTATATCTGAGCAGTTTGTGAAGTTGGCTGGTGTTGAGATGAAACCATTAGAAGTGTTATTGCATGTGGTGACTCCATTGAAGGATACTGTGATTGCTCTGTTTGGTTGTCCTGCATGTAAGATTGTATGTGATGGTAGAGAAGAGTTGATTGATTTGGTAGTACTGCCCATGTATGATTTTGATGTGATAATTGGAATGGATTGGCTAGTTAAGCATGGTGCAGTTATTGATTGTGGTAGCAGGGTGATTCAACTTAATCCAGTGGGTCACCCTAGATATGAAATTTTAGGGAACCGAGGAGGAACCTCGATCCCTTGGATATCGTCAATTGAAGCGACTAAGTTGATGGATGAAGGGTGTCCTGGATTCCTAGCTTCGGTAATGGATTCGTCAGTTAAAGAAGTGAAGCTTGAGGATGTACCAATAGTATGTGAATTTCCAGATGTTTTTCCTCAAGAGTTGCCAGGATTGCCACCGGAAAGGGAAGTAGAGTTCGTGATCGAATTAGCCCCTGGAACGGAGCCGATTTCGAAAGCACCTTATAGGATGGCGTTATCAGAGTTGAAGGAGTTAAAGGTGCAACTGCAAGAATTATTGGACAAAGGATTTATTCGTCCAAGTGCTTCGCCATGGGGTGCGCCAGTGCTTTTTGTAAGGAAAAAGGATGGGTCATTGCGGTTATGCATTGACTATCGGCAGTTGAACCAAGTGACTGTTAAGAATAAGTATCCACTGCCAAGGATCGATGATCTGTTTGATCAGTTGCAGGGAGCGTCAGTATTTTCAAAGGTTGATTTGAGGACAGGTTATCACCAGTTAAGGATCAAGAAGGAGGATGTGCCAAAGACGGCATTCAGGACAAGATACGGGCATTATGAATTTACGGTCATGCCCTTTGGATTGACGAATGCTCCAGCCGCTTTCATGGATATGATGAATCGGGTATTCAAGGAGTTTTTGGACCAGTTCGTCATTGTGTTCATCGACGATATTTTGATATACTCCAAAAGCTCTGAGGACCATGAGTTGCATTTGGATATTGTTTTACGGACCCTAAGAGAGCACTCGCTTTATGCCAAGTTTAGTAAATGTGAGTTTTGGCTTAATCGAGTGGCATTTCTTGGACATATTATCTCTGGAGAAGGAATCTCAGTGGATCCGTCAAAGATTGAAGCTGTTGAAAAGTGGCCAAGGCCGACATCAATCACGGAAGTGAGAAGTTTTCTTGGACTGGCAGGATATTATAGACGCTTCGTGGAAAGGTTCTCTGCGATAGCGACCCCTCTGACGCACTTGTTAAAGAAGGAAACAAGGTTTGAATGGACAGATAAGTGCGAGAAAAGTTTCCAAGAGCTCAAGCAGAAGTTAACAACTGCACCAGTACTGACGATCCCATCTGGATCTGGAGGATTTGAGATTTATAGCGATGCGTCATTAAGAGGACTTGGATGCGTCTTGATGCAATATGGACGAGTAGTGGCGTACGCATCTCGACAATTGAGGCCACATGAAATGAATTATCCAACGCATGATTTAGAGCTTGCAGCGGTCGTGTTCGCGTTGAAAATTTGGAGGCATTATCTAATTGGGGAAAGGTTGCAGATTTATACTGATCATCAAAGCTTGAAGTACCTGTTTTCACAGAAGGAATTGAACATGAGACAGCGTCGATGGATGGAGCTCTTGAAGGATTATGATTGTGAGATTCTATATCACCCGGGGAAGGCAAACAAAGTGGCGGATGCTCTTAGTAGGAAATCCAGCATCGCGCAGATGGTGGTCAAAGAATGGACTCTATTAAAAGAAGTAAGAGACTCGGAATTCATAATAGAGATAGGAAATCTCTCGAGTCTAATGGCCACGTTAAGGATTGAACCGAGAATTCAGGCAAGAATTAAGGAACTACAGCCTACGGACCCTGACTTCAAAAGATTTTGACATGGACGCAACCAAAAGGAAGCCTGAATTTCAAGTCACGGAGGATGGGATCTTAAAGTTCCATGGACGACTGTGTGTACCAAATGATGCTGAGTTGAAAGAAGAAGTTTTATCTGAAGCTCATCGCAGCAATTACAGCATCCACCCAGGCAGTACGAAGATGTATCAAAATTTACGTCAACACTATTGGTGGAATGGGATGAAAGGGGACATAGCCAAGTATGTGGCTAAGTGTTTGACGTGCCAGCAAGTAAAAGCACAGCATTGTAAGCCTGGTGGATTGCTCCAACCCTTAGAGATCCCAGAATGGAAATGGGAGCATGTCACGATGGACTTCGTGACGGGTTTACCCAGGAGTCAGCGAGGTAATGACTCAATATGGGTTGTGATCGATAGATTGACCAAGTCGGCTCATTTTATAGCTGTGCGAAAGGACCTCGCTTTGGAAAAGTTGGCAGAACTGTATGTGCGCCAAGTGGTTCGCCTACATGGTGTTCCAGTGTCAATCACGTCCGATCGTGATCCAAGGTTTACGGCGACCTTCTGGAAGGGTCTGCAGACAGCGTTGGGATCAGAACTGAAATTTAGTACGGCGTATCATCCGCAAACTGATGGACAGACAGAAAGGACGATTCAGACGCTTGAGGACATGTTGCGAGCGTGCGTCATAGATTTTAAAGGCGGATGGGAAGACCAGTTGCATTTGGTGGAATTTGCGTATAATAACAGCTATCAACAGAGCTTAAAAATGGCACCATTCGAAGCTTTGTATGGCAGGGCGTGCAGAACTCCGTTATGTTGGGATGAGGTTGGCGAAAGAAGGATAACGGGCCCGGAATTGGTTCAACAGTCAGTTGAGGCTGTCAAAGTTATCAGAGACAGATTGAAAACAGCTCAAAGTCGTCAAAAGAGTTATGCAGACAAAAGACGAAGGCCACTGGAGTTCCAAGTTGGGGACCATGTGTTTCTAAAGGTATCACCAATGCGAGGACTATCTCGATTTGGAAAGAAAGGAAAACTGAGCCCGAGGTTTGTAGGCCCATTCGAGATTTTGGAGCGCATTGGGAATTTGGCCTATCGTCTGGCGCTGCCGCCCAACTTATCGCAAGTGCATAATGTATTCCACGTATCAATGTTAAGAAAGTATGAGCCAGATAAGAGCCATATACTCGATCATGAAGTCATTGAAGTTGACGATCGAGTTTCGTACGTGGAAAGACCAGTGAGGATTGAGGATCGCAGAGAGCAAGTCTTGAGAAATAAGACGATCCAGCTGGTTAAAGTAGTCTGGGAACATCATGGAACCGAAGGCGCCACGTGGGAAAGCGAAGACGAGATGAGGCGCAAATATCCCAGTTTATTTGAATAGTTTGATGTATTAGTATGTTGTAATTTCGAGGACGAAATTTCTTAAGAGGGGAAGAATTGTAACATTCTGAATTTCGACCCCTGTTTGGGACTTGAATATAGAATGGATATGTCATGGATGCACTATTAATGAATTCCACTCGAAACTGATCACTTCGAGATAACTGACCAAAAGGGAAGGGCTATCTAGGAAAATAAGTACGTGGACCAATTGGTCGATACGCGTAACTCCTAACAGCCACCCGTTAGTTTGAGAATTTCATTATAGCTGCTATCTTATGAATTTGGCCACGAATTGAGTTCCGAATAGGACAATCGATTTTCAAGAGCGTTGCAGTTGCTAAATTTGGATATTGACGAGAAAGGTTCGGAAATTGATAGTTTGGACTCGGAGTGCCGAGAAGGAAGGCAAAAATTAGAAACTTCTGTCGAGTCCCCGATTTGCTCTAGATTCAGTGGCTAGGGTGTGAGATGAATTTTAGCGAAGTCAGAAAAATTTTCCGAGATCATCTCGAGTCATTTTCCCTTCGCGATTGAGCTTAAAGAGCACCGGTTCAGCCCTAACCAGTCCCAAATTGACGCGAAATCCCGAAATTGACTGGTCAACCTTGCTCCCCAAGTTTTGACCAGATTGGATAAGCTTTGACCAACTTTTGGTCAAATCGATGAATAGTAACCGAGATATTTTATTATTTTATTATTATTATTATTATTATTATTATTATTTTAAAATAAAGGCTCTCTCTCTCTCTTTTCCTTAAACTCAGCAGCGCCACTCCCTCTCCTCACTTTCTTTCACTCACGCAAGCTTCCACTTCCATTTCTCTCTTTCTCTCCCTGCTGGCTCCAAATCTCGGCTGCAGACTTCAATCGGCCGCTGACGAAAATTTGTAAGTTGGATTCTCGTGATTTTTGGATATGTTATATTTTAATGTCTTCTGAATCCAACCCAACTTGAATTGCCTCGATCCAAGGTCGTTTGACCCTTCAAATGTATTTTCTCGTATCAGTCGACGAAACTGTTTTCTGGGTGCCGAATTTCTGTTTTGGTTCTAATTGATATATGTCGACCCCGGCTGCCCTTAGATCTCATTTCCATGTCAAATATGTGATTTCTAGTTCATTTTGGTGTCGGTTCAGCCCCTGTACAGCCCCGGTTCTCGCTGGTTTGGCCGTCCTCTTCCACGCGCTGCCGTGCGTCGTCGCCGGTCTTGATTGCTGCTGTTCACAGCCTCTGTCCAACCCCATTTCCTTGGCTTATCAAGCTTTCTTTTGGTAAGTCGCATTCTTAATCTTGTGTAGGATGACAGATATTGCCTGGATTAGCTCTAGGACGCGACACGGGGTAGATCGCTTGAGGAAAATTGACTGACTTTGAGATATTTGTGTATATAGTGGCTGTTGAGACTTATAGTGCGTTGGACGCACTTGAATTGTGGCTGTTTCTGAGTAAATAATTCTGTCCTTGAGTGCGATTGTGGGCCCCGCAGTGTCTGGAGCTTGAGAAATGAGAAATTTGATCAATCGGGGATCAAATGGACCCAATTCGGAAGTGAGGGTGTCAACTGCGACACTTTAGAAGTTTTGAACGATACTGGTGATGAGATTTGAGGACCGTCCTTGTGAGCTTAGGAAAGGTTCACGTGATGTCGTGGGCCCAATTTGACGGTTCAAAGTGAGAAAGCACAGGATAGCTAATTTTTGATGCAATTGCGTTTGCTAGCCAAAAGTGATTGGCTTAGATGCTTTATTGAGTCGAGATTATGTGTTCGAACTGCTTGGCTTGAATTGTGTATGAATCATTTGATGACATTACATTTGAATTATCTGCATAGATATTCCGTTTGATTTACCGAACGCAATTGGAATTGCTTGATGAGAATGGGTCTCATAATGATGGCATGGCAGATAATGTTGTGAGAAAAGGAAACCCTAAGGCGGTACCATTACGCGGGGTAATTGATGAAGAAATGAGGGTGCCGACCTGAGGCGGTACTATTACGCGGGTCGAGGCATGGGTGCCAGTCTGAGGCGGTACTATTACGTGGGCTGAGGCACGGGTACCAACCTGAGGCGGTATTATTACGCGGGTTGAGTACGGACCTGAGGCGGTTTCATTACGCGGGTCCTAAGGATTAATGAGGCAAGAGTTGAGACTGAAAAATGGCAAACACATACATTTGAACTTGCTATCTGAAATTGAGACTATTTTATTTGTGTTCTTAGCCCATGAGGGCAAGTAAACTATTGACTGCTATCCTCTGCATGTGATATTGTTGGGTACACGTGTTTGTGATTACTTTGTGATTGCTTACTGGAGTTGGGTATAGGGATATTTGGTATCCTGAGAGGGATTTAGGGTGAGCTTGCTGAGATTAGTTCTCATGGATGATTTCCCTCATTTTCAGAACCCCAACCCCTAAAATGAATGCTATCCCAGTTAGGCAAGGGATCTCGCGGGACTTCGTTACCGAGACGCAATCTTTCCCTGATCCCCATGACCGTGGAGGAGTTTTTGTTAGAGTCAAGACTACTGTTTTGGTAGATGTAGGACAGGTGCCCTGGCAACGACATTTGTTTATAGCTTGGATGTACCGGAGAGGAGATATGCTGCTGGGACCATTGCAGGGTTTTGAGGTTCCATTGCAGTATCTGGTACCATGGGATCCGGCAAGAGACATTCCCAACGAAGGCGAGGAGTTGAATGCTGGCGAGGAAGGGTTAGGCGAACATTCTGAGGGTAGTGCCCCCATAAAGGTTGAAGGATCTACTGATAATAGCCAAGGGAACATCCCGCTTTCATCTGGAGAGTCTGACCCAGAGGAGCTACCATCCACTGAGGTGAGCGGGACCTCGAACAATGGATCAGACGCCGACGAGTAGGCGAGAGGTTACGACCTCTTTTTGATTGTATAGGCAGGTTTGTAATTAGACTGACTGGGTTGTGAGATGATGTTGCAGACCAGTGGCCCCTTTTTGATCAGAGGTCTAGCAACGAGATGTCACGATGGATGGAGAAATTTTGAAATGTGAATATCTATCCACCTAGGGGAGTTTGATATCTCCTTTTGTAAATGTGTTTGAGTGACATCTCAGGGAAGACAGTGAAGTTTGGTTTGTACCGGAACACTGTCTTTATATGGGAAAGTAAAATGAAAAAGTAAGTTTGCTATTTTGCACTGTCTCTCTATCCTTTGATTTTGTGCATGTATGTTTGGTAGGGCTTCGTTTCTGTTGCCGCCGGAACTCTGAGATCGTTTGGACAACGACGAGTATCCTGGGTCGTCGTTCTTGTTATCCAATCGATCGTACAAGTAATAGGGATGTCGCGTGGCTCGCCGGGTTCGGGGCGTGACATGTCGCGTCTGCATGTCCGCATTCGTATGTCGTATCCGTATATTCACATTCGTATGCTGTATTTGTGTGTCCATGTTCGCATGTAACATGCGTTCACATTTGCATGTCATATTTGTATACCTATACTCACACATTCATGATTGCATGTTCGCGTTCGCATGTATACGTTCGCGTGTCTATATTTACATATTCACGATTTGCTTATCCATGGACCCATTACCATCCATGCATTCCATCTAAAAAGTGAAAATACAAAAAAAGGATCACCTCACTAGAGCCTTAGGAGTAATCCAAGCCTGAGTTGCCAAATTAGGATATCCATGAAATTAAGGTACCGAAAGGACATTAGTTTTAATTAACTAATGTAACCAAGTCCCCGAACTCATAATCTATAGTTCGTAGAAGTAATTTAGTTCTCCCGCTAATTTACTTAGGTTTCGAATCGACCTACCAAAAATGATTAGTGGCGACTCCAAATTCTGAAATCATTTGAACAAAAATCAAAGTTGCGATTCAGTAGGACTTGGGAGGGTCCGTATTAGGTTAGTCAATTTAATTAACCTAATAATCCGTTAACTAAGGAATTTTCCAAAGATCGAAAATTTTTAGGGTCGCGACAAATGGCAATAAGACCTGTAATACTATACGGAGCTGAATGTTGGCCAGTACAGAAGCAACATGAGCATAAAATGGGGGTAACGAAAATGAGGATATTAACGTAGGTGTGTGATCATACAAGGATAAATAAGATAAGAAATAACAATATTCGACGAAAAGTTGAAATAGTACTGGTAGCAGAGAAGATGAGAGAACATAGATTGAGATGATTTGAACATATTCTCCGCAGACCCCTAAATGCCCCAATAAGAACATAAGTTTATTACCACGAACATGACATGAAGAGAGGAAGAGGTCGGTTGAAACTTACTTGGGGGAAAGCAGTAAAACAAGATTTAATAGAGTGAAAATAAATTGGCATACAGTTTGTTTTTGCTTTTATTTTGCTTTATTTTGCTTTGAGTTCATCAACCGCTGACCCTAACTGGTTTGGGATAAAGGTGATATTGATGTTGATGTTGATGTTGCTTACTGGCATTTCCTCATTTATTATTTCTGGTTATCATATTAGGGGTGTCTGAGATTACATACTTAGGGTTCGATCTGAGAGTGTGTGATGTTCTGAGCGAGATTAGAGATGAGCTTATTGAGATGTGTTCTCATGGTAGTTATTTACTCTTATTTTCAGACCCTCCTCCGTAAGTATGAGCATTCCTCCAGCGGGTCATGGGGTCTCGATGGACATCGACACTAAGACTACTACTTACCGTGAGCCTAGTGAATATGGATAGATACAAGTGGTAGGCATTGGAAGCATCATCTTTTTGTAGCATGGATATATAAGCTGGGAGATATCTACTATGGACTGCTTCAGGGATTCGATATCTTGATTGATGGGTTAGGTGATTGAGAGCCGTCATCGGCCACTATTCCCAATGAAGAGGTAACGAGCCTAGATATTACGGTGGAGGACTCTGATCATCGACCTATAGAGATCAATGGCATAGCTGAGGATGAGCACATGGAGAGTGATCCTGAGACGCCAATGGAGTATGATCCAGAGGAACCATTGTCAGCCAAGGGGAGTGGAGCAGATGATGATTATACTAGAGTTTGTGGTCTTCCTTTTTGATATTGTTTGCTAGAGGACTAGGATAGCCGACTCGTGATCCTTTTTGTCCAAACTTTGAGCGATGGGATGTCGAATAGGATAGCAAATTTTGGTTTGCATATAAATGCTATCATTGTTTATATATATGTACAAAAGTTGTTGTTTCGACATAGTCGATCTGTCTCTTTTCTCTACCCATTCTTTGTATGATGTGTATAGGGGTATATCGTTTCCACTAGTGTTGAAACCCTGCTGTCAGTTGGCTCGACGATGAGTATCTTGGGCCATCATTATCATTATCCAATCAACCGTATAGGCAATAGGGATGTCGTGTGGCTCACCAGGCTCGGGACGTAATAGGCGGCTTGTTCCTTTAGTCTTTGATGGTGAACCTCCCATATCCTTCCTCTTTTACACACCATTCCATTGAAACATATACACCCATCCATACACATAACATAGAAAATCCCCATTCTTGGAATTACTTGTCTCATGCACGCATCAATTTGATATCAAAGCTCAAGGTTGAACTCATTTGAGTGATTCCTTCTATTGTCCATCTCCTACCAAATATGGATGATCCGATTCCAGGAGACTTGACTTTCAAGCAAGCACACAATGAAATGCGAGATTGTACCATGACTAAATTTCAGCAACAAATGGAGTGAGTCCAAAACTACCTAGAGATTCTGGCTAGACAGGAACAACAAAAAGATTACCTAATGATTGACACTGACCTCACGATTCAAACTATCGTCAAAGTTTTGGTAATGGTTCTATCTTCATTGGAGACAACTCTACTACTTCTGAATGCTGAGTTCGAAGGAGAAGAGGGAGGCACAAGGAGAATAATCATGAAATTAAATGGAGGCACCTGAATTTGAGGATAATCTCAATCTTGATGACTTTGTCAATTGGCTTCATGTGATCGAATAATTTTTTTACTCAAGTCATATTCATATGAGAAGAAAAGTAAGGCTGTTGTCCTGAAAATGATGGAATATACTTCTCTTTGGTGGGAGAACCTTAAAGCGTGGCAAACCAGGGAAGACAAAAAGAAAGTTCAAGTTTTGAGAAAACACAAGAAACTTATGAAGAAGAGGTTTTTGCTCAATAACTATAAGCAAGACATGTTCCTTGAAATGAATTCTCTCCAGAGCATGGAATAAGTATTGGAGAATACACTAGGGAGTTTGAATAGCTTCTTATGATGGGTGATATTCTAGAATTGCCAGAGTAGACCATCACTTGTTTCCTTAGTGGCTTGTGTTAGAGAAAATCCCTTCTGATGTTTTGAAGATGACAAAATAAATCAAAGGCTACTAATGTGTCTAATTGGTTGAGTAGAACAAGGTGAAAATGCACAAGCCATTATACAGATGTTGTCTAAAGAGAATGTCTGAAGATTATGAGTTCTTTATCAATGATGAACAAGGCATTTGGTATAGAGGTGTCTACAAGCTAGAGATACCTGAGTAGAAGGTAAATTAGAAGGTAAATACGCATAGAATGAGAAGTTTGGTAAAACTTGGAAGGACCCTAGATAGGTGAATAGTGACATAGAACCATGATTACCAATATGCTTAGAGGAACCAAAAAATGGAAGCTCAAGTGAACTTTTGGATATTGCATTTGAAGGTCTCAAACGCTACTAAAGAGTTTAGATGTTGTGCAAAGAGCTCAGATGTTGAGTAGGGAGCTCAGACATTATTAGTAACTCAAGCTCAAACATTGTTGGTAACTCAAGCTCTAAGGGAGTATTTCACATGTAACGACCAGAATATGATGAGATATATTTGGGATGATTTAATTGAGATTATATATCAACACAACGGCTAGCAAATCAAACTAGATCGTTCTTAAAGATTCTCAATCATGAAGATCAATCAAGAACGTGAATTAATGAAGACAAAGATGACTAATCTCATGAAGAAATCTATCTATGGAAACCTAAGATCACGATTATATGGGTGATTTGATTCAATAGGGGATTCTTTCCTTCTTCGACCTTAACGGCTGCAAGATCTTTTGGACATAGTCTCATCCAAATGGGGAAGTTTGGAGAGCGATCCTTGGATGCCTTGCAATGGGTAGTTGGAGGTGGAGGAGTATAAAAGGACTTCTCAAGGTCGAAGAGTGTAAGATGAGAGAGTAGGATCTCAAATTACAAAATCATGAGAGATTGTTAGACAGGAAGTCTATTGACTCAAGAATCATTACTGTATTATAACCTCTGAGATATTCACTAGTGTAATTCAGCCAATTAGCTCTTAACGTGAAGAAATGGACATAGACTTGAAAAAAGCCGAACCACTACAAATTCTCTATGCAAATTCTCTACCCCTTATACTCTTTGTTATTATATTATAATAGTTGAATTGTGCATGTCGTTGCATCTTACAGTATCTTAGATTTTGTTAGCGATTATCATCTAAACTTAAGCTTTAAGCTTATCCGTTTAAATTCCACATTGATTTTTAAAGTTCATTGTTATCACTTATTCACCCCCTCTAGGTCATAAGGCTAGCCCCAACAACTTGAATAGGGCATTGCCGATTTCATTTTATTACAATCATATTGGTCTTTTCAAGATATTTGTAAAATGTCCACAAAGGTGGAGAAACAATTGAAGCACGATAAGAGTTTGTGGGCCAGATCTTTAACACGGGATACATACTTCCTTAAGGTATTATCCTAGCAAGACTGATAGTTAGTTGGAAAAGGAAAAGGAGAAAGAGAAGTCGATGGAGTTTATCAAAGAGCTCAACAAGAAAACTAATGATGAAGGCAGCAAATGCTTTAACAGCCGGCTTTGAGCATTTGCAAGTTAATTATCTTATTCATAAGGTTATGACCCTTCAAGAAATTGAGAAGATCGATTGGAACTTCAAGAGGTTGAGAATGATCCTGACTAGATTGATTCCAAATTTGAAGATCTAGATAAGGTTGTGGAAAAAAATTGATGACGGTGAGCTACTAGTTATTCGGAGATCATTACACACTATAATTTCTACAAATATGGATGATTAAAGGGAGAATATATCCCACAGTCATTGCACAATCAACAGGAAGGTGTGTGCAATGATTATTGATGGCAAAAGCTACACCAATGTCGCATCAACAACTTTGATCAACAAATTGAAGGTTCCTACATCAAAGTATCCTCAACCATACAAGTTTCAATGACTTAGTGAAAGAAGCAATCTTGAAATAACCAACAAGCTCTCATATTATTTTCGATTGAAAAAAATTATCAACATCATGTTTTGGGTAATGTTATTTCCAATGATGCATGTCACTTATTATTGGGAACACCTTGGCAATGTGATAGGAAAGCTTTGCAAGACGGCCATAAAAACGCATACTATAGGAATAAAAATGCATTACTCTTGCACCGTTAAACCCGTCTATGATTCTTAAAGTTCAACCTGGTGTGGGAAATACAAGTAAAGAAAACTTTTTTTTTAGTGAAAATGGATTTAGAGAGCCATTAGCAAATAGAAGAATGTATTTGCTTTGCTTTTGGTAGAGAAAAACAGCAAGCTAGAGAGACCCATGCATTCCTTATTGAAAGAATTTGACGATGTGTTTCTAGAGGATTTGCCACTTGGACTACCTCATGTAAGAGGCATTGAACATCAAATTGACTTGCTTCCTAGTGCTCCTCTACCAAACAAAACTACTTACCAATGCAATCCAAAGGAAACAAAGGAGTTGCAAAGACAAGTCAATTAACTCATCGACAAATGATATGTTTGAGAAAGCATAAGTCCAGGTTATGTTCCACCTCTACTTGTGCCCAATAAGGACAATTCTTTTATAATGTGCCTAAATAATCAAGCCATTGACATCATTAAGTATAGGTACGTGATAACTAGACTTGGTGGTATGCTTGACGAATTATATAGCTTTGCAAAGTGGCTCTCACTAAATCAAGATGTGAGAAGGAGATGAGTGGAAGACGGTCTTCAAAAATAAAGGGGGCCTTTGTTAGACTTATGAATGAAGTTCTTCATCATTGTATTGGCACTTTGTTGTTGTATACTTTGATGATATTTTTGTCTATAGTAGAAACGAGAAAGAGCATATTTCTCACTTGAAATAAGTCTTTGAAGTTTTGAGGAAGCAAAAGCTCTATGCTAAGTTGGAGAAGTGCTAGTCCTTCTCTTCAAGCATCATTCTTGGGCATGCAGTTTCAAAAGATAGGATCTCCAATGATCAATCCAAGGTGGAAGCACCGAAGACACGGCAGAATCCAAAATCTATTTCAGATATGATGAGTTTTCATGTCCTTGCTTCTTTCTATCGATGATATGTGAAGAACTATAGCACTATCATGACTCTCCTTACGGAATGCATGAAGACAATAACCTTTGAATGGACTAATGCTACCAACAATGCCTTTGAAATCATAAAAGAAAAACTATGCGTTATATCCTTTCCCTTCCTAATTTTGACCAAGTGTTCGAAGTCAAATGCGAAGCAAGTGAATTTGCCATTGGAGTTGTTCTAATCCAATCCTAAAAGTCTTTGGTGTATTTCAGTGAGAAGTTGGCAGATTCGAAGAAGAACAATTCAAGTTATGATAAGGAGTTTTATGCCATTGTGAGAGTTCTTAATCATTGGAGTTATTACTTTTGGCCAAAATAGCTTATCTTCATTCTGATCATGAGGCTCTCAAGTTTATTAGTGGTAAAAAAATAAAAAAACTCAAGTCGAGGCATGTCAAATTAGTAGAATTTCTCCAATCCTTTTATTTTGTCTCGAAATATAAACCTAGCCACACTAATGTTGTAGTGGATACCGTATCAAGAAGATACTCTATGCTTGTTGTTCTGTACTCTAGGATTCTTCTTTTTGCATCGATGAGAGAATTATATTCTGAAGTTCATGAGTTTTCATCCATCATCTAGAACTATAAGCATGGAATTCATGGCACTTATTTGATCCATGAGAATTATATCTTTCTTTTTAAAGGAAATAAATTATGCGTGCCAAAGAGCTCTTTTGCAGAATTATTGATACAAGAAGCGTATGGTGGAGGATTGGCTGGCCATTTCAGTGTTAACAAAAATCTTGACGTTCTTCAAGGGCATTTTTATTAGCCAAAGATGAATGGAGATGTGCATGCTATCATCTCAAGTTGTGCAACTTGTCAAAGAGCGAAGATTTGGTTTCATCGAGAACTATAGACTCCACTTCTAGTTCCCTTGCATTCCTAGGAAGATGTGAGTGGGTTTTATTGTAGCTCTTCTTAGGACTCAAAGGGGAAAAGATTCCTCATGGTGGTCATTAATCAATTTTCTAAAATGGGTCATTCAATTTCATGTCACAAGATGGATGATGCATCTCACTGGCTAATTTATAATTCAAGGGGATCATTTGCCTTCATAGAGTACCAAAGATCATTGTGTAGGATCACGATTCCAAGTTCTTGAGCTATTTTTGGAAGACACTATAGAGGATGCCTGTTACTCGACTCCTATTCAGTACCACTTGTCATTCCCAAACAGATGGCCAAATAGAGATAACCAATTGCACCCTTACCATTCTCCTTGGAAGTATAGCTAGTAAGTCCTTGAAAGATTGGGATTTAAAGCTAGCACATACTGAATTTGCCTATAATTGATCACCAAGTCAAAGCACTGGCCGATCACCTTTTGAAGAGGTGTATGGAATTAATCCCCTCAAATCATCGATTTGATTCCAATTCAATCCAACCCTCAAGTAACCTTGATGACAAAGTGAGAGCTCAATCAATGAAGAAGCTTCATCACCATATTCGAACCAAGATAGAGAAGGCCAACGAGACTTATAAGGAGAAAGCCAACAAGCATGGAAATAATGCTTATTTCTAATTGGGTGATCTTGTGTGGCTGCATTTAAGGAAAGAGAGATTTCCATCTTGCCGACAAGCTCATGCCTAGAGTTGATGGTCCATTTAAAGTTCGTGAGAGAATCGGCAGATGGAGTGTACAAGGTTGGTCCATTTAAATGGTTCGCTCAAAGGTCTCTTTTGTAATTAATGAAAATTAGGGATCGAATCTGTTGATAATGACAATGACCCCATAAAAAAAAAATTTGCATGCTTTGGCATTAATGTCCTTTATTGCATTACTCTACGGTCAGAAATTAGCGACAATACATAAGAATAACATGTACGAAAAAAAATAAGCAACGTTATGAAGTCCATTTGAACTGGCCCTACACGCGATCCAACTTGGAATTTAGAAAAAATGTGGCCTAAGCTCGTTTGAATTATCAAGATGAAGCCCATGCAAGCCCAATGCTGGGTTTGCATTCCCATCATTTACTTCATTATTCTACATTTATAAATTAGGGACATTTTTCATTCGAGAATAAGAAATCCTCATCGAGTATATATGCACGGTTATGAACTCCGCTTAAATCAACGCGACATAGGATCCACCTTCGATTTTAGAAAAAGGAGCCCTAAGCTCATTTGAACTTTCAAGATTAAGCTCACACGAGCTCGGTTTCTCTAGGATTTCGGCATTGCCCTCGCTCTCTCTTGCTTGGCCGAATTTCACTTCAATTTGTTTTTTTTTTTCAAAGGATGTGGCATTCCAATCTAGGAAAGAAAATAACACGTGACGAGGAAAGAATCAGGATATTCGGCTGGCAGCGGATAGGAAATCTGAATTTGGCAAAATAGGAAAGAACTGGAAAAAATTCAGCTGAAAATTAAAAGAGGGACAGTAAGAAAGATTGAGGCCACAATTCGGCAATATAGAAAAAAAGGGACTTTCGGCTGAACAGAAAAATCATCCATCGAGTTTAAACCTCAGTCCTATTTGAGTTGCTGATCCATGGCTGCTGAATTGATCTGAATCGAGTTGGCAACCGTTAGCGAGTTTGTTGTTGCTGAATCGGTTCGGGTCGGGTCAAACAGAGCTCCTCACATATTTTGAATATAATTAGATTTGTCACTAACTTTTTTCAAAAAGGTCACGACATCAACGACTTGACTAACCATTGGACATGGCCCCATCAGCTCACACCATCGTTCTTAAGCTTCGTCGCGAACAAGTATGAACTGGAGCTGGTTTTGCCTCTTGCAGAACACGTGAGTCAAATCTTGTACCTATCATACTAGCATCCCTACCTCCCCAATCCCTCTACCAGCAGGGCCAGATGAGTGTTCCTAAAAATCATATCCATACGTTTCATGTTTGTATGGCACATAAGTTTGTGGCACATTGCATAAAAATTCATTCATAGCATTTTATGGATATTCGCTATATTCTAGATTTGGATATCAGAGGCATGTTTACTAAAACCACAGGTCCATCAATTAGGTGCTCTAAATTTAGGAAATTGAATCTTAAACAGTTACGCATTTTTAGAAAATCATATTCCCGCTTTTAAGAAAGACGGGCATATCTGTGATATCTCATTGCATACTAGGAAGATTAAAAGATTTCCCGAATAAGTGCTCTCATGACCATGTAGGCCAGTTAGATTACATTAGTATTTAATTATCAATTTTACACCCTTTTTTTTCATGAATCACGTCTCACAAATTGGAAAAGCTAATAATATCACATGTTGTTGTTAGAATGTCCAACCAAAAAACTTAAATTGATAGGTGGAGGGAGATCATATAAATATAAAGAGCATATATGACTCAATATCAAGCGAAGTGGGACAACTACAACTTCAACACAAGCCGGATTACGAGCGACATGTGGAATTTGATTAATGGAGGATGAAGGTACAATCACAAAATAGATAATATTGGCTCTAATATCGTATTAGAAAGTCCAACCCAAAAGCTTAAACTAATAGGTGGAGGAAAACCATATGAATATGAAGAGCATAGAGGACCCATTATTAAGCGATGTGCGACAACAACAACTTCAACAGTTGTATCTTAGTATTTTCAGATTGAATTTTCATAAAAGTATGACAAAAAATATGCCTAGCAGGGGCTTTTAAGGAAATAGAGATTTATTCCATATTCTTGACATGAAATTAACGAAGTGCATTTGGTAGTATTTGTATTGATATCAAAATAATGTTTGTAGATTTTAGTTTACGTCTTTCAAGTCTTTCTTCCAAACTCATCTAAGAAGGAAGTGGATTTTTTCCATAAAAAGTAGGTTATTGGCTACCTACATCTTATATATAGATTATCACGTATTAGAAAAGTTACGTTGAAAACTGAAAGAAAAGGACTATGCTATATTGATGTCCAGTCATCTAGCTAATATAGTTGAGTACATTTGAATCATTAGCTTTTGTGAAGCACCACTCATTTGTTGACAATAACATAAGAAAATAAATTCATTATACCTAATATTTTCTTACTTCAAAAAATCATTAGTTCTTGTTGCTTCTTCTAATCTAAATGACAATACTGTGATGTCGTATTATTATAACACCATATATATATATATATATATATATATATATATATATATATATCCAATGTTATATCACTTCAAACATAAGAAAAAAATTCGACTTAAACTTTGCTCATATTATTATTCTCACACAGGTTCATTACTAATTATTATTAAACACGAAACTTGGTTTAC
>JAGVVM010002051.1:0-24679 GCA_019149425.1 Psidium friedrichsthalianum
TTAGGCGGTGCCCGACGGTCAAGCAGCTCACCGCCTCTCCCGCGCGTGTCCCCGCTCTCTCCGCCCCTTCCCAGTGACCTTTGCCTCAGTGGGGAGAGAGGATCGCGACCCTCTCTCGACTTCGAGAAGGCGCCATCAGGCCCTTGCCTCTAGTTGACGGGGTCGTTGGCCCTAGCTAAAGTGCTAGCGACCTTGACATTCATCATCGCCACCCCCATCAGCATTGAGGCGGCGGCCATAGGCAGGGCTTGGGGCGACACTCTTGCCTATAAATCCACTTCTCCTTCTTTTTTTTGTACCTTTTACTTTTTAATTTAATTTAACTAACGAAATTAAATTAAAATAATAATTTGACAAAAATTCCTTGATCGCTAAAAAATTGGCTAGTCGGCGATTGCGAGGTTAGGCTCATATTTGAAACACACCATAGCCACTTCAAGCTCTTTTTTAAAATAATGATGGCACTTCAGGTCATTATTTAAAATAAAATCTACTCAAGTCCTCATTTAAAATAATGAAAATACTTAGGGCTCTTTTTAAAAATTTTTCCTTAAAATTATAAGAAGAGGAGTTATCTTATAGATAAGGTGATGTGTGCTGAGATGGATTAAAACATTTAAGTAATTCCAAAGATCCAAAAAAATCTTGAATCATCTTTATAGATTACATGAAATCCCCAAGTTGTCCCCGCTGACGTCATTATCGCCCGATCCGACCCTACCTCGCTCGCGCTCGCTGTGTCTCGGGCTCACTCCTCAGTCACGGTCTTCGTCGACAAAACCTGCAACCACTCCCAGCCTTAACATCCTTCGCCATCCAACACAACTCTCTCCTCTCTCGATCGATCTCGATCTCGACATCCATGGCTAGAGGCTCGTCCCAGTCCCAAACCTCGTTCTCCGTCGGCTCCCGCCCGGGGGTGATGGCCCCCCGCGGCTCCGCTGCCGCGACTGCCGGCATGCGCCGGCGGAGGCTCGGGGGAGGAGGAGGAGCAGGAGGAGGCGGAGCCGCTGCGACCGGCTCCGGAGGGCTCGGCAGCGGCGCGGGGAGCAACGTGCTGAGGTTCTACACGACGACGCTCCGGGCTCAAAGATCTCGCCCACGGTGGTGCTCGTCCTGAGCCTCTGCTTCATCGGCTTCGTCCACCGCCCTCCACGTCTTCGGCAAGCTCTACCGCTACAAATCCGGCCCCGGCGCCTGAACCCCCAGGTCACGTCCGCGCCCCTCTTGATAGAACACTGATTAGGTAATCCCGGAAATCCGATCGCCATGTTTAGCGAGATCGGCGACGACCATGACAGTGGCTGGTGCTACTGTTAACTGAAATGACAAGAACCCGGTTTTGTTCTGTTATTTGTTCTCTTCTGTAAAACTTTGCGGTAGAATTTTGGTTGTTTCCGAGTTGCCTTGAGCTGATCCGTTTGGGGTTTGGAAGAAAAAGGAGGGGTCTTTGTAAGTGTAATCAATCCCAGCAACGAGTGATCTGGTTCGGTTGCGCTTTTCCCTTTCAATAAGTTTCAATCAGATGTGGTGTGGGCAAATTGCTCGGTGCTCTGCTCCTGATCTGATCTCCCTGTTTTTTCGCTCCAACGCCATTGAAAAGCACAACTGGAAATGAACTTTAGACTTTTTGTCGTTTCGTTTTCGACGGATAGCTTCAGGAATCTACACATTTTTGGCGTTTACGCTACAGTGGTGGCTCGGAATGCCAGAGCGACGGTAATGGACCGGATCACGTCCTTTTCGAGGGCTCTGTTTTGGTTTGACCACAATCCATTTCGAGCTTTCTGCACTGAAAGCATAAAGATCGGATTTTTTCTTTTCTTTTTCTCGTCTCTTCTCGCTTTCATCTTCTTACAGATGCATGATGGAATCATCAACTTAATTTTAGTGGAGTTGTGTGTGATGATGTTTCCATGGTCTGTTCCCTCCTGAAATGGGTTTCCCAAAAACTTCATTGGAGTCGTGCTGCCGGGCCAAAGCAGAATCGATCCTCGCTTTGATCATAGTTGACGTTTTGTGCATTCTCTTCTGCCGAAGAGACTAATGAGTTAGATTCAACCATTACGATTTGTTGCGGTAATGGCTGTATATCACAAGTCTATCGTCGATCATAAATTAATTAGGGAAATATTTTCTTGCAGAACGTTTTAGTACAAAATCTCAACGTAGATTTTAAACACTATTACCGACGTATTTGGCATAAAAAATACTCATTGATTTGGAAAATCGTATAGTAAAAAATAACTAGCAGTAATGCTAAAACTATCATGCTAGCAGTTTTAATTAATTAGTATACTTAATTTCATGGACTACGCATTGCATTATCCAACAATCAATTGTGATTAGTTGCTAATTTGTATTTAATTAGTTGATGCCTTCAAATTGTTATGTAATTGTCATTTTCAACCATACTATAATTCTTATTACTCGATATCACTTGATAAATGTCGATTACATGTTTTAATGTAAGTGTTAATTAGCATATGAAATTAGTTAGTAAAGACAAGCATCTTGGTAATTATATGGGTAGTTAACAGATCAAGTATTGAGCACGGATCAACGTCATAGTTAACATGAAAGCTATTGTATCGTATAATCACATGTAGTATGAAATCACAGTATTTTGATAATCCATGTGTATACTCGCGAGATGACTTGAAAGATGTCAATTTGGCCGTAAGATCGGCATATACAATTTTGATACAAATGCAATTGGATGGAAACACTTTTTACAATTTCACGCCAAGATTAATAACAAATTGCAACTTGGATAGAAGTTAAATCAAGCACAACATATATAAAATACGTATGCTATACACAATAGGAATTTGAATCAAAATACGTTAAACTTTGTGTGAAATCACGTTTATATTCTCGTGCGGTGTACTTACAATGGAGCACGAATTATTTGTAGTAATGACAACGAGTCGGTGAGGAAGTCGACAGTCTCAGGCCATGAGAGAGACGAAGGAGAGAGATGAAGAGGGAAAACAGTAGCGGCCATGGCGACTTCCTGCCTCCGGGATGATGCAGAGAGGGAGGACGAGGGCGAGCGTGATCTGGGGGAAGATCTTCCTCCATTTGAGGATGATCTAGAAGAATGAAGACGCGAGCAGATCAGGGGGCGGCCATGGCGAATTCTGCTCCTCGACGGTGTCTCCTCCTCGACAGCTTCCACCGGCGCGTGATCGCTAACCCGTGTGAAGATCTTGCTTTCACCGAGAAGGGAAAATTAAAGCAAGGGTTGACTGAATAAGTTCTCTCTTTCCTTTTTCCGCTGCCATAGAGAGAAATTACACTAGTGAAGAAGAGATGAGGGACTGACTGAGAGAGAGAAAGTATTTATGAAAGTGAGGTGATGAGGAGGAAGACGACGAAATAGAGAGAGGAAAAATAATATCTCACCGGCCCTCGTACGGCCCACCAAATTTTATTTTAAAAAAATCATAATTATTATGTCAACATTGTCCTTTTTACTTATTATTATCTAGTTTTTTAAGGATATTAGCTTTTGGAGTCAAATTATGAGAGTGTCCATACATAAGTTCTTTTTTATATAAGAGCTTTTATATTGTATTTTATAAATTTTCTCTTTACAAAAAAATGTATATAAATAATAAGTATCATGTAAAATGTGTCTTAATCGTATTCAGGAATTTTCCTATTTTTAAAATGATGTGTTGCATATTGTTGTCAGCATCGTGGGTCGCTCTGTCCGTATCGTTCTACTTTAAGACTTAGAATTGGTCGCTTATGTGTGTACCCACCTGCCACACCTATATATACATCATCTATACACTACCAATACGTCAATGTGAATGTACGTGGAGCAATTCCCAACCAAAAGGATTGCCCCACATCTTCAATGGGCCTTTAATAGCGGATATTTGCTTCCACATGCATTGAATATTCGCAAAAAAAAAAATTCTCTTAACTCATTGGTCGCAGTCCCAATCTCTTCTACATAATCCAAAATCGGTGTTCAGTGTCGGTTTCATCCGTAGTTGCACAGGTGTAGATCATCTTGAACGAAGATGATCTGCTTTCATAACATGTGATCCACCACTTTCCTAAATACATTTTCACATAATTTCTGTTCATGTATATTGAATATACTGTCCTCCTGAAAAAGTGCAGCGTATAATTTCCTCCATATGTTGAGTCAAAAAAAAAAAATGTCAAACATTGTTTTGTTGCCAGTAAATTAGCTAGTAGCTTCAGGCGTGATCCAGGTTGATCGGCACAGGAAGGGACGTCACCAACGAGGGCTGCGGCAATAGGGGACCAGGCCAGCGAGGGCGGTCGTGCCGTGTCAAAACGAGGTTTAAATCTACAAGTAACATTCTCAAATTTTTAATTTGGATCTTGAAGCTGACATCTCATTCACAAAAGTATTTGCCTCTTTAATGCTCAGTCTTCACCAAAAAATATATTAATTGGGAAGAAACATATTTATTTCTTCAAAACGGGTAAGTAAACAAAAAATTGTGCAAAATGAAATTAATATGGAAAAAATTAGAAAAAGTATCTCTCTATTCATTAAGAAAAATGCAGGACTTTTTTACCCGTGAAGAATGACCATTCCTCGTCTAATCTGTGGCTGTCGCGGCACTGTCGTTTGGGCCGACTAATAAACCCGACAATCTTTCGACCGAAAAAAAAAAAAACCGGCAATCTTAAATTGTTCTCATCAAATCATTTAGAAATTCACTATCTTTTTTCCCCTCAATCTTCGGTCAAATTGGTACGTTTTCCTCATCTTCGTTTGAAACCGGTACTCTTTGTTCGGGGTTGATGGAAGTGAAACAACCGCTTTGTGAACGAACGGTTAGGAGCTGAACCCGCCATGAAAAGCGATGGTAGGTCTCTCCTTCCGTCTGCAGCCCCGCTCTTCGCGGTGGACCCTCGTTTCGCCACCCAGGAAACACCATTGTCCGTCGCGAGCTCTCCACAGGTCGCCTCCGGGAGCTTGCGTCTTCTATGCTCCATTCCGCGTCGGAGAAAGCTTAGGGAAGACGAGAAGAAGAAGAAGAAGAGAGAAGAAGAAGAAAAGATGAGCGTCATCGACATCCGGTCAGGGTCGGACGCCATTTCAAGAGGTACGACAAGTACGACATCGAGACGCAGCGCGAGCAGAATGCCTACGGCGATGACTCTTCGCCCGCCTCTACTCCGCAGTCGAATCTGGCCTCGATGCCGCCCTCGAGGTATCGCGAATTCCTTCTCAGCGCTGAAAGGCGATATCTTGACATTGACATGTTGAACTGCTAGACACGGAACACATGATTCCGGAAAGACGTAAATGGGGTTAGCACGGTTTATGTCCTGCACTGTTTAGGGAAACCGAATTTTCAGCATGGCAAATGTTCATCGAATTCTTTGCGGAGGAGAGTACTCGAGCTGGCAATGCGGCTTTGGTTACGGTTTGTCTGGTAAAGATCAAGCGGGTCTAGCAAAGTGTGTTTAAGTTTGCTGTTTACATCTGTGAATGTGGACAGAAATCCGAGAGGGCGGCGGTGGAGACAAACAGGGCTTCCTCGGCCGCACTGAACGCAGAGATCCGGAGGACGAAGGCCTGGTTGATGGAGGAAATCGCTAAGCTGCACAAGTTGGCTCAAAAGAAGGTAACTCCCTGCAGCTTATACGAATGTTTTTGTGCTTGAGGAAGAGACAGAGAAGGTGTTCTTCAAAAAATTAGGCACTTCACCTGCTTGTTGGATATTTGACAAAAATCAACCACTTCTTTCTTGAATCCTACTGTTAATGGAGCTAATCAGAAGTTACAGCATGAATTGTGACATCATTCATAAGAGGATTCATTAGTACCTCCAGCATAGTTGTGGATTTGTAGTTTTATGCCTCGAATCTGCAATTTGTGATAGTTCAGCAAATTGTGTTTCATTCGCCAACCTGGTCAAGTGTCTGCACTTATATGCACGGATGAAGTCCATATGCCCAATGTTGACTCAGCCATTCACTAATGGACTATAATGATTAAAGAAGCGTCGTACAAGTAAAGTGGTCATAGTTCCCAAGAGATGCTATGCTTGTTCCATCATATAGTGACCGTTTGTATAGGTTAGTTCACTTCCCTCTTGGTCCAGTGTTGTCCCGATTCAACTTGGGATGAACTTGGTTTCCTTTTGGTTATCCTTAATTCAGCAAAATTCACGTGAAAAAGCTCTGTCTATTGAATGCCAGAGTGAAAGAGGCAAGAATAACATTGTTGTTTTTCTGTGTGAGACCGTGAGAATGAAATAGTTTTTCTTTCTTGGATGTTCCTCAACTTAAGTCCTGACTTGCAGAAAACACATCGAAATTATTGACAATGTCTCTAAATCAGAATGCACAACGACAGGACCTAGCACTTGTAATGGCAAGGAAATAGAAATGAAAGGGAAAATGTTCTAATAGTTTTCTTTGCAGTGCTTGTACCTGGCATTGTAACATTGTGGCTCGATGATAGTGGTAGAGGGACAATGCATATGGGTTTACAATTTCTTCAGTGTTCGTTTCTTGCCTTGTATATCATTATCCCCATGCATAAAGATTGGTGGTAACTGTAAGTTGTATTCGTAATACTCTATTATTAGGTTAAAGGGCTCTCTAAAGATGATCTGCTGACTCGAATGATCTGGTTCTTGCACTACAAGAAAGAGTTCAATCCATACCTGATGGGACAATTGCACGCGCAAACAATCTGGAGGATGGTCTGCTTCAACATCTCATGAGAACAACATCAAGTTTGACTCTTCAGGTTGTTAGACCACTGATGCAATTTATTCTATCCCAATTGCTATCTACCACAATGGTTTCTCATAGTTGCTTTCATTCCATGCCCGTTCAGATGGACATATGAATGATGGTTTCTTCCAACAAAGTGAAGAATCAAGCCAATTTAGGCAAGAATATGAAATGCGGAAGATGAAACAGGCATGGAAAACTGCTTCCTTAGTTCTTCTCGCATCAGTTACAAATATCTTGAAGTTCCTGGTCCCCCTTGTTCCTTTTTATGATGTTGATGTTTCGGTCTTTCCACAGGATGAAGGTCTTGATGTGATTTCAGAAGGATTAGATACACTGAAGAATCTGGCCCATGATATGAATGAGGTTGTTTACTTGAATGCAAAAGTAGTTTGTGAAAACAAAAAGATGAAAGATTAATTCTGTTTTTATGTTCAGGAGTTGGATAGACAAGTTCCTTTAGTGGAGAGATCGATACTAAGGTGAGAACTTCGTTGCTTGATTTGTAACCACCTGTTTTGGAACTTACTTGGAGTGTCAATCAAATGGTGAGTTTGCTTTCTTTGTTCCATTTAGGTGGACAGAGCAACATCCGACCTTAAAAATACGAATGTCAGACTTAAGGAGACTCTGTTCAAGGTGATTGGTGCTGATAATCTCTTCTAAGACCAATTCTAGTTACCGAAGTTTCTATCGTGTTGAAAGAGAGGCCTTGTTCTAATTAGTTGCTATGTTTCCTTTTCAAATGAAGATAAGATCCAGCCGAAACTTCTCATCGACATTATTTCCTTTGCGTTATCCTGGGCATTGTTTCGTATTTATATAAGTAAGCTTCATGTTCTCTCTCTCTCTCTCTCTCTCTCTCTCTCTCTCCTCTCTCTCTCTCTCTGTGACACACACACAGACACACAGACAGGGACAATGTTCCAGATCTTCTATTGACATCTCGGTTCATCTCTTGCAGTGCACTGAGATGATTGAAGATGGGGACAAGAATAGCAGATAACTTGATCTCACGATGCAAGGTAATATATGCTCATGGGGGCAAGCTTACTAATAGAGCGTGGTATATTTGTCACAGAAGACCATACACCGTCATATTATTTGCATATTTAATATCTGGGTTTACCAAATACAGGGCTTCACCCTTCGTAACAAACCTCTGATATGAAAGAGTGATGCTGATTTTTATCACTGGCTATGATGTCTGTTGTTCTAAGGAAGTGAGCAATGCAGTCGTTAACTTATGCTGAATTTGTTTACAGCATATGTATCACCTATGGTGATGGCATTCTCTTTCCGCAAACGAGAAGCATGGAGACAAGTTGACAACGAGGTTGACTACAATTGATGACGTACATTGCTTTAGGAGAGTTCTTGTCATTGCATTTCTTACTTGTTAACGCGAACTTCTATGCGACCTACGGAATATGGAGGCATGCAAAGTTGTGACTCAGTCAATATACAATTGAACAAGTATTCATAGCCCACTCCCAATTGCAGAAACTCTTAAGAATTGCAGTATTTCTCAGGACTGATTTGGTTTATTCTGTGACTAGCACTCTGAAATCTACACTCCGTGCTGAATCTGCAGATGCTGCAGGACCACTCATTCTTTCAGTGTCATTGCTGTAAATATCTTAGAGCTAGGGCCAAGTCATTAAGCTCCTGAAAGTTGAGGACAGAATCACATCTGGCAAAGTTAAATACGTTTTCATCGCACTGGCTTTGAGTGTGGTCGTAGACATCGCTGCCATCCACACCCAGCATTCTTTCCTGCTGATGCTCGAACCCTTGTTCCTCTACAAGTTCGGTCGTAAATCTGTTGAAATTTTTGGCCCATGGAGAACCTGTGCTATGGAGTTGAGTTCATCGGACTTTCTTCGTACACCAACTTTAAAGGGTGCTATTTTTGGGCGCTGAGAGAGTTTATACTAGAGACTGAATTGATAGGACACAGGACTTGACCGGAGAGTAGGGAACCATTATCGGGCAATCTTGGAAGGGATTTTCCATGACGATATCTTTGCAGAGGACGGTATGCACAGGCAGCGCTTCGTCGTTCTTTTTGGGGTAAGATGGTGGCTTCGTGCTGCTGCTGAAATTTCCATGATGGCCGCCAGTGTTTCTCGAATTTTCTCTTTCTGTCGCACTCGACAGAGCACCCAATCATCCAACTGCACAATAAGAGGCAATTCTTACAGATAGATCGACTGTTTACACACTAGTAAAGGTACTGATATCTCCTTAGATTACAGAAATGTGAGGATTTCGACAAGAAACATAGAGGTACAACTAGTGCACCATTGTTAGAAGTTGGAGAGCTTCATTATACTCGAGCATATTCGATATGATACCTCTAGCACATTTCGAATCACAATCATCCCACTTACTCTCATGACCCTTTTGATGTGGGCGGTCGGATGGTGGCATCGATCAGCCTGTACTCGTCCATGCCTCCACTCGGTCTTCGTCCCCTTCGGAGGCCGTCCGGTGTGGAACACAAGACCTTCTTCACTCCGATGCTCTTCGTCCCCCGGATGTCAGTATTGGCTTGTCGATCCCAGTAGCTTTCAGAAACCCGAGCCCGCAGACCGTTCGACCTCCTTCCATTCGGGTACTTTCTGTTCCTCGGGCTGAAGAAGTACCACTCACCGTCCCCAAACAATGCCTTCTCTGCAAAGCAAACGACCAAACATCAGTTCCCGAAAAAAAAATAAAAGACTAATTGCAGTTGAGGCTACAAATAACCAAAGAAAATGAAGGGTCCTAGTGATGCAGAGCGCAGAAACACGTAGCAAACTCAGCTCACGGACTTGGTAGTCCCACGGGTTGTACTTATAGAGATCGACCTCGGCGATCACTGACGCTGGGAGTGGCGCGAGGACGCCTATTCTCCAAGTAATAGATAACGAGCTCTTCGTCCGTGGGGTGAAACCTGAAACCGGGAGGGAAAACAGTCAGAAAGCTTCTTGCCGGCGCGGTGTCCACCGACCCTCCATTGCAGAAGGCCTCTGTGTCGCAACGTGGTTAGCCCGCGGAGGAGATACTTATCATTGGCGATAATGAAAGAGATTAGTGGCCGATGATGCCAATTGCAAAATTAGCTGTGAATGAGCAAAGCGAAGCTGATACGAAAGCTCAGGGGCCAACGCGTGGGTCTGCGTTCTCATGCAGATGGGGACAACGTTCGAGATAATCAACAGGAAGAAGACGAACGGAACGGACCCCAAGAAAAGAAAAGGCATCATATTACGTGCACGTTTGGGAAATGTCTACAGAGACAGCAACTCCGGCTTGTCTGGATCTCCTCTACGTGAGTTTCATGCACGTTGCGTAATCAAGTCTGGAGAGAAACGATGACCGATTTGTTTAGCAAGAAAAGAGAGCGACAACTTTAGGTGGAGGAGATTCGAAACCCGTTATGTTTATTTTGGACGTGTTTGGGCACGTGGCATCATTGCTCCACGTGGACCAAACACGGAGTTTTTATCCTTATTTACGTGAATTTATTTACTTTTCCCCTTAGAGATGACAAAATAGGTCTAAAATCTTTATTTTAATGGTGTGGGTCATAAATGAGTCGCCTTAAGTTTTAAAATTATGCTTGAATGAGTTATAAATGGGTTGATTAATAATTTCTTAAATATGTTTTTAAATGGGTCATAGACGGGTTAGTTATCTTCTTTCTTTGTGATAATGAATAGTTAGTTATCTAATAAGATTAAATGAGTCATAAAACAAGTCATTTTATTTTTTGCGTTGTTAACTTTGTACAAAATCTGGAAAGGGTGTCCACCGTAGGTGGTTGCCAGTCGCTGGACATATAATAAAAGAAAGAAAGAAAAAGAAAGAGAACAAAAAAATCATTTTTTAAAAAAAGTATTGAAATTGTCCACATTGTTTTGCAATACATATATATATATTAAAAATTTTTAAAAGAAACATTTTTTTTTCTAAACTGGATTTAATATTGAAACATGTTAGCAATATGGGTCAATGAATCGGGTTGGGTACGGACCACTAGATAGGTATTGTATGAAAATAGGTGAATATAACTTGAATTATTTTCGATCTGATCCACCCATTTGATGGTCTTACTTTTTCCTGTAATATTCCTAGATTGGTTTTCTTTCCACACTTTGCCATTTTCCTCCCGGAAGCAGAAGCTATTGAAGAATGTGGGCCAGTTGACCGACTAAATATAATTTAAACCGGTGATTCTAGATGTATGCGATCAGGCATTAGGTGGAGAGAACGATCAATACCTGGCAATGAAATTACGTGGTATCTTTGCCGATATTGTAAGCAGAATGTTCTTATGAGATGCGGCTATATGCTCTCTATTTCTAATGGATTACGAAGCACTGATTTCACCGGTCTGAAGTTTTTGACACCTAAATTTTGATTATCCTTTATTATTAATTTGTTGCATTGACATTCGTCCCTACCAAAAAAAAAAAAACAAAAGATTTTTTTTATCATTTTCATATGGTTTGCACTTTTAGTATAGTTTTATTTTTTGCATTCATGCATTTGCGTTTAGACAGGCGGCGGATGCTTTGAATTTGATTGAGGTAACCCACGGTGAAAGAAGGTTTCGCTCCGATACATTATCCTTTGATTGACCAAAATTTGAAACAATAAGCTTTATATTATTAAGACTTTGGTCACATGGCAAAGAATGCACTGTGCATGGATTCCCAGTACATTCGTACATGCTCAGGTAATTCAGAAGTAAAAAATAAAAATAAAAAAAGGATGAATCCAAGGAAAAAGAAAATTTTCAAAAGAAAAATCATTTTTTTATTATTCCAAAAAATCCTTATTTATATCCGTAATTTGCATATTTTGGAGCTGAGCTGATTTTGTTGTGCAAAAGCAGGAATTTCAACCGATTTTGTTGAGCGAAGGCAGAGATATCAGCCGAGATTTTGTTGAGCCAAGGGAGGGATATCGGCAGATTTCGTTTGAGCAAAATCGGAGACAGAGATGGTGAGGGCTCTTTCACGAAGAGCAGAAAGAAGAAGAAGAAGGAGGAGGAGGAGGAGGAGGAGTGTGGCTTATAATCAAGAGGGGATGTCTTCGTCTCTGTTTCTCTTCCCCTGTTAGAATATTTTCCTGTGTATGAGGTATTGAGTCTCCCTAACGACCATGGTTTGCCTTTTCTGTTGCTCATTCTCACAGCTTTCTTTAGCAAAACATGGTCACAACCAGAGAGAGAAAGAGGGCATTCACAATTGTCATACTCGGCACAAGAGAGAGATCGTGAGGGAGGGTGAGAGAGCATCTTCTTTTCACGTTTTTCTGCAGGTTCTGAAAGAGAGGCCACACACAGAGCATACGGCCACATGAGAATTGGCAGAGCGCCCAGGGAGAAAAGAGCATACGGTGGGCATAAAAAATATTCCCTCGCTCTCGAAGACCACCGGACGCCCTTTGCCGCGCATCAAGACTGCCTGTTATCAAGGTTTTCTCTTGTTCTTTGGTGACGATCCTGTCTCGCACCACCGCTTCAACAGCAATCCACGATCTGCTGTAGCCCAGATCCTCGACAGGGCACTAAACCCCAGGCGAACGTCCAGCAAACCGGCTTTACCTTCACGCCCGACGAGTCCTAAGTCGAGCTCACCTCCGAGACATCCACCGCTGTCCACGAGCCCGAGCCGGTCAGCCTTGTAGCAAGCACGACCGAGCAACATCTTCATTGACGCTGTCTGGGGAAGTAACCGAGCACTTCGAGTCATTCCCGGCCGGCGGCCACGAAATCCTGACGCTCCCGTTGTCATCCAGCACGTCCCCTTGCCGGACGTCGAAAATTCTTGACTTGCACATCTGACAAGCCGGCGAATCAAGCCTTCGAAGAGAAGAGAGATAATCGGTGGATATGCAATTCACTAAGACTCATGGCTATTGAACAAACGGAGAGCATGGAGCAGTCACACGTGAAGGGAGGGAAAAGCTAATAAAAAATTCTTCTCTAGTTCCTAAGGGACGTTCTTCTTCGGCTTTTTTCCCCACGGATTTCGCTTCATAGACTTAATGTTCTCCTTGTTGCATTTTTATTCTTATTTTTATTGTCACAGGTTATTGTGGACGCCTCAATCCTTAAAGATGTCCCCTCCATGTGCGGTGCTAACGTGATTAATCCACAGCTCACAAAGTGACGCTCGTATTCAGTCAAACTCCAGACGGCGTTCCCGTCGCCAATCACAGTGACCACCACATCAATTAGCCATGCCAATCCAGTCGAGCACCGCATGCTTTCCAGCAAACCTTAGCCGGTACAGCTTGCATCGTCTCTACCTCTGTCCAGCCGCCAATCCTGATCCGCAAGTCCGCTGGTCCAATCCCGACTCAAAATGGAAAATAATTCCGCGAATATTCAACTGGAAGGTGCAGATTTCAGCAGGAGTGAAGGTAGAAACTTCGATGATTTGTTCGGCAACACTTCCCCGGATTATTTGCCTTTTGAGTTTGGGGCCCTTGAAGTTGCTTTAGAAACTGCCTGTACTTTCCTTGATTCTCAGGTTTGTGATATGATGATGTTAAGGCCTAAATCCTATAGTTGCCAGAGCTTCCATTACATTCGCAACTTCTAAACATTACATGGCTTTGTTTTCAATGGCAGCACGCCTTAATGCACTCTTTATAAGGTCGGGTAAGACAGGGGGTGGACTTCTGTCTTTTGTTTTTGGCTTGAGGGTGCAGTACGTCGAGAGAGAATGATTGCATATTAAGAGAAATTAGTGAAACTGTCCAATTATTCATTTGTTACTCTCCTTAGACTTTTCCAGGCAGTTAGCAACATCATGACTCTCGGTATCCTGAGTATGAATATGTAGATATTGTACTTTCTGAGGTTTTGTTCATGGTTCAGGTAAAGGAACTTGGGTATCTCTACGACTCACAATTCTTAAAGCCTTGCAACCTTTGAACATATAATTTTTACAACTTTACATAGACTCTCAAGTTCTCAACTGTGGTCATGGAAAATTCAGGTACACAACACATGGAAGGATAGTTTTTGTGAAAAGCTGTCCCTAGGGTAGTCTTTCCCCAGATTGTTGCCATACTGTGTATACTTCCATGAGTACTTTTGAAGAGAGAATTTCTATAATATAATGCTAATTGGTAGAAGAGTTTCCTCCCCGTGGGAATTAGAGTACTGGTGATATATAACAGGATAACTAAAAGGAAGGGTGAGATCGGTGGATGGGCTGCAATTTTAGAGTGGTTGACGCTTCTTACATATGAAAGTTGGTGTCACTTATGTTGCCATATTCTCATTTTCCTACCATTTTTTCTGATTAAAGGCAGTGTTCTCAGATTTTTTTAAGGCAGCAGAACTAGAAAACGAAGCTTATCCATTGCTGGATGAACTTGTTTTGAAGTACATTAAACTTAGAGCATGTTCGACGTTTAAAAAGCAGACTCGTGGCATTGACCAGGAGAGTTCAGAAGGTAATCCCTGTTCATGTTTCGTGCTTGTTCTTCCTAATCTGACTACCTTTCCTTCTGCTCGCACTTATCAGCTGCACTAGTTTAGGTTAGGGATGAGATAGAACAGCTAATGGACGATGACGGAGACATGGCTGAGATGTATCTCACTGAGAAGAAACAAAAGTGGAGTCATCGTCCTAAATTGATCAGTCTTCGATCGGCCACAGGTCCAATGGTGTTGCACAATCCTTTTCTGCTCCTGTTTCTCACCTTGTCTTCATCTCGTGATGGCCGACAGCTTGAGAGGAGCCTAAGTATAGCAAGGAGCCGGCATGAGAGCATGAGGAGTTCAGAAAGCTCTGCTGATAGAATAGAAGAGCGGAGATGCTGTTGGAAGCTTATTCTGTTGTCATTGATAGCACTCTAAGTAAGTTGACTTCGGTATCCACTGGTCTAGCTATCTTTCTTATATATACTCGGTATGGAGGAAAAACATCAATCACTTCGTTTATTATGCATTTCAGCTGAAGGAGTACATCGATGACACGGAAGATTTCATTCACACTCAGCAGGTATGACTGTTTCTTTATCTTCTTGTTGAACGATAATTTTCTTAACTCATGTCCTCTGGAAAATTTGCTATGTGGGTTTAAGAATTCTAACAAAAAAGGTTACTGGGACCCAAAAAACAAAAAAATACTGGGTGGGACCTACCTCATGTAGCTCAGTCTTAACACTATAGCTACAACATATACGTGTTGCTAATTACTTGTCGTCGTCGCTACCGAGGCAAAGAAGTAAATAGAGGTTGAAATTCGCTAACGTATAACCTAAGAAGGAATGCACTAAAAAGTTCATAAAACTAAGTGGACTTTTGCTAACGTTAGGAAATTTACATCTACGGAAATTGCTAGAATTTGCTATTCTATGAACCCGCTGAAAACACTGAAGTTAAGGCTGTGTTTGTCTAGATTTTCACTTTTTGCTTTTTATTTAATTTAAAATATTCGATGGACGCATTTTGACTTTATCTTGTCCCACAACATGGAACTTTCACAATATGCTAGTATCGACACGTAGTATCATATATGATTATTTCGCAATTATTTAGAATTGATATTGTTTTGTATTTTGACAGGAAACCAAAATTTTTCTTATTGCTAGGTGAAAGATTAGTGCACGCATGACAATACTTCTGCTTTAGAAATCAACTTCTGTCTACAAGTTGATTTTTATAATTCTACTTATGAAGAAATTAATTATATTTTATTTCTTCAAGTGGCTTCAAAACTATTTCTGGAGTAAAACCAAAAAGTGCTCCATAAGTAGAAAAATTGCGTAACCAAATGGATTTCTACTCCATAAACACTTCTGGAGCAAATTTTCTGCTCCAAAAGTGTTGTCATGCACACTCTTAACCACCTAGGATATTTAAGCAAAAACCAAATTTGGTTAGGGCGATGATGATCTCTCTCGAGCTCAACAAGAGTGATCTCCTCCAATCAACTTTGTTGAACAAAATTGTGGCTATTATTATTAATGTGATCTTTGTGAGGCCAATCCTTATTGTGGCAAGTAGGAGCCTTTTCTTGCTGGTCATTCCGACTTTCTTGGAAATTTGTGGGCCGTAGACGATGACTACCTTGATCCTCGTCACGTGCTCAAAGAATTGAATCTTGACCGTGGCCAACAATATCCACCGCACTAAGGGCAAGGGCCTTAGCAAGAGCTCTTTCCACACGGCTCCTCCACGAGTTTTCCTTGGAAGCTCGATAACATTTTCCTTGCAATTCTTGTCGATCCCAGTTGCTATTTTTATGTCTTGGAATTGGGGTTCCACTTCACACTCTAAATTACAAATTAGGAGCAACATCTTTTTCACCTCGACACGTGCTCAAAGAATTGAATCTTGACCATGGCCAACAATATCCACTGCACTAAGGGCAACGGCCTTAGCAAGAGCTCTTTCCACACGGCTCCTCCACGAGTTTTCCTTGGAAGCTCGATAACATTTTCCTTGCAATTCTTGTCGATCCCGGTTGCTATTTTTATGTCTTGGAATTGGGGTTCCACTTCACACTCTAAATTACAAATTAGGAGCAACATCTTTTTCACCTCGACCAACCGGTATTGCAATACCAACCATCTCGGCGATTCAGGCATCTTATGGATCTTGAATGCTATAACAAGGGAAGGGATTGCCGCGACACCTAGCATCATTCTCCACACTAGCTTTAGGGTCAATTTCATGAAGAAGTAATTGATAAATAGCTGAGCAAGATCCTTAGGCTTATGCATAGCTCCAACAAAGAGGTTAATAATCCTTGGTACATGGCAGAGGAGATTTCTGCAGAGTATACGGGTGCAATCATTAGGGGAAAGCTAACCTCAATGCCAGCTATTCACCATCTCATTGTCAAAATTATGTAGGACAGCCCATAGCCCATTAGGATCAAACCAAGTAAAAAGGTGGCGGAGGTGAGAATGATGGTGTAACTATGGCCAACGTAGTCTAACATTCTTCTGGCAATGAGAGAGTCGATGAGGGCACAAATGTTGAGGATATCGATGTGGATTTCGACCTATGTGTCATTTATTTTGAAGTTATCTTTTATAAAGATCATGGCCCAGCTCATAACACCAGGTCGAAATCCTTGCTGGAATTCTCAACATTTGTACCCTCATGGGCTCTCTCATTGCCGAAAGAATGTCAGACTACATTGGCCATAGTTACATGCACCATCATTCTCGCCTCTGACATCTTCTTACTTAGTTCGGTCCTAATGGGCTATGGGCCTTCCTATGCAATTTTGATAACGTGGGCAGTGAATTGTTGCATTAGGGTTGGCTTTGCCCTAATGATCACGCATGTGTACTCTATAGAAATCTCCTTTGCCACGTAGCAAGGATTCTTAACCTCATTGTCGAATCTATGCATAAACTAGGGATTTTGCTTGGCTACATATTGAGTTACTTCTTCAAGAAATGACCCTAAAGCTAGGGTGGAGGATGATGCTAGGTGTCGTAGCAATTTCGTCCCTTGTTGTGGCATTCGAGATCCTTAAGATGCCTGAATGCTGAGGTGGTTGGTATTGCAAGGCCGGCTGCTTAAGGCATGCTCCTAATTTGTAATTTAGAGCAAGATGTGGATCCTCCATTCCAAGACAAAATAATAGCAGCTAGAATCTAGGAGAATTACAAGGAGGATGTTGTCGAGTTTTTGAAGAAGACTCGCGGGAAAGGTGTGTGGAAAGAGCTTTTGCTAAGGCCCTCACCCTTAGTGCGGTGGATCTTGTTGGCCGTGATCGAGATTCATTTTTTGAGCATAGGATGGGGATCAAAGCAGTCATCCTCTATAATCCATGAATTTTAAAGAAAGTTGAAGGGACTAGCGAGAAAAGGCTCTTGCATGCTACAGTTGGGTTGGACTCACAAATACCACATTCATAATAACAAGCACAATTTTCCTCGACAAAGTTGGTAGGAGAAGAATGCTCCAAGTGAGTTCAGGAGGGATCATCATCGCCCTAACCGAATTAGGATTTTGTTTGACAATGATGAAGCATGCAATGGAACAATTCTTGTGGGCTCTCGTCTTGAGTATTGTAGCCACGTGAACATACGCGACATTCTTCTCAATTGGGGTTGCCCCGTTCACGTGGGTCTATAGCTTGGAGATATTCTGTTGAAGCTAAGGGCTCAGGGGGTGAGCATCAGCATCACAATGAACTGGCTCATGAACGTGGTCATGTCAACAAGCTTCCTCTCGATATTGAAGCCATAACCATCAGCGAGAGCTTCTTCATTTTTTTTTTTTTTTTGTATATCCTTGTTGGCTTTGGGATTCTTCCATTTCTTATTGTCTGAGACGAAAGGGAAGTCCTTAGAAGAGATGGAGATGCTCTTCACAAGAAGGAATCGCAAGGCCATGACCAAAGGCATAGAGATCTAGCCAAACAATATCTAGTGTAGATTGTACAGCTTGGATAATTGATGTAGTGTGAAGCAATTAATATATCTTAATTGGCACATAACTCAATAATTTATGTTTTTGAGTGAAAGCAGGTCCAACTAGATATGTTAATGGGTTCAGATTTGAGCTCCCAATTTGCGATCTTTCCAGATGAATGTATCAAACTTCTATTGCGCAATCTCAACACCATCATTATAGCTTGTTTGGGTGTAGAGGAGTTAAGTCTAGAAGGAAGATAGAAGAGAGAAAAAGAAGCAATAAAATAATAAACAAATATGACAAACACAAAAATTCCTTCGTCTATGATCATTTGACTAAATTGGCCATTTCATGACTTTATTTGATGCGAAGTTCATTGTCAAGCTTCTTGGCTTCACTTTACACTTCTATTTGAAATTTTTGCAAATTATTATTTTGAACAAGTCATTTATTTCATAATTAGCATACTTAATGAATGCCTTTTGAGCATGCTATAACAAGACTCGAATATGCATTACAATTTTTAGGTTAAACTTTATAAAATCATTTTGACCCGAAGTCCTCAAAAAAATTTCAAGTGCCTTGACCCGATTGAGCTCGCGGCCTGTTTTTGCCCTTTAAAATTATTACGGGAGTATGAGACTCTTCAAGCACTCAATTAGGGCCTGTTTGGTAATAATTTTGTTTTCAGGAACAATTTATGAGAAATGACTTTTCTGATTTTATTTTTAGAAAACGTTTTTGAGTAGAAGAACGTGTTTAGTAATTGTACAAAATTTATAATCTTAGAATAGAAGAAAGAAAAGAAATGCATTTAGTATGATTCAAAATATTTCTATTTTCAATTTTTTATTTAATTATAAAAATATCAATGGAGGTAGCGACAATTGGTGGTGGATTTGTGGTTGTAAAGAAGACTATTAAGTTATATTGAGCTAGTTTTTCTAAAATGATATTGTTTCTCTTTTGTTCCCGAGAATAAAGAAGTTACTTTTTGTTACTTGTTTCTATTCCAAATCTATTTCCAAGGACAAAAAATTTAACTAACGTTACCAAACTTGTTTCTACTCTTTTTCTCCTTGCAGCACCATTTTGTTGAGGAGTATATGAAATAGGCAAATGTCTTCCTATTCCATTTTCATCACATAAATATTTGAACTGATCATAGATGTTCGTAGGGATCACAGATGTTTGTTGCAAAAGAAACTCAGCTCTAGTTCCTTTTCTGAGTAGTTTCCTCCTTGTCTTTGCTTCTAGGAAATGCTCGCATATAGGCAAATCAACTTTTTCAATATTGCCCAATAAGCCTTCTTTGGCTAATCTATTCATTTATTGATAGCCAATATGACCAAGTCTAGCATGACATATATTCACATCTTTCACATAAAAATCGAAAGATGTAAATAAGAAATAACTCACATTGACATTACCATAATCAACGTCAATACAATGAAACTATCAAGGAAATATCCACAACCATAATGACTTGTACCTAAAGACAAGTTCACACCACTCTTATGAAAGTTCACATCAAAATCGAGTTTTAACAACACCAACACGGAAATCAAATTCTAGCGAATCTTTGGAGCATACAACACATGATGTAGGAACAGGGTGCACCCACCACGTATGTTTAACTGGCAGGTGCCAATCTCTATGACTTCTGCTTTGGAATTATTCCCTACATAAATTTATTTTGCTCCACGTGGCACTCGTTCGAATTCCACAAATGCATCCCTATCCTTCATTACATGGTCTGGGGCTCTCGAGTCTATAGTTCACAAAGGATTAGATTCAGTCAAATGACACATAAGTATAACTTTCGAGTTTCAACCTTTTTTTGCTCACTACAGTCGCAAGCAAAGTGATCATTCTTACCACAGTTGTAACATTTTACTCTTGAAATGTTCTTCGTGAAAGCACATTTTTCTTTATCCTGTTCGTCAAATCTTGGTTTCTTGCTTTAGGAACTCGCTTCCTTATCCTTCCATTTCCTAAACCCACCAGGATGCTTGCGCTTGGAGCCTGAAGCTCCATGTGAGGTAGAACTAGCAAAGTACACGTCATTCTGTGGCTTAGCCCCTATAAGACGGTCCTCCTCTAGGTGAAGGTGGCGCATGGCATCCTCAAATGTCTTAGTGTTTTCATTGTGGATCAAGTAGACCTTCATATACTCCTAGCTGTGAGGAAGAAAACGGATTAGTGCTTGCACTTGCTGGTCGTCAGATAATCAATTCAAACAAGGGAATTGAATATCACGAGCTGAATAGGCACCTCATCAATGAATGGAAGATGGGACCCCCACGAATCACGTGCCGCGCGCATGTCCCACATTTCGGATCTTGTGATCTCTCTCCTTACCTTTTTTCCTTTGGCCCAAAAAACTGGCCTTGCCCCCCGACAATAAGAAAAAATAGAAGAGACCAAGTTGAGACCATCCACATGCGGGGCCTCCCTCCGGCCACGACGGAGGATGTCGGCCTAATCATTGTCAAGAGATCATAATTGAGTGTGTGCCCTTGATTGTGTGAGCCAACGATGCATGCAAATCGCGTAAAATAATTCAATTCCAAATGCCATTGACGAACTCCTTTTAATACAAGAAACATCGGTGACTAGTTGCTTCAAGACCCTTTTCATGTGTAGTGAATCTTCCTCAGCAATTCGGTACATCGCGAGTGATCACATAGTTCCACTAGAGCATGTGTTCCAGTCAATGTAGGGGATGCGTCGTTTTCGACGTTTAGGCAGTAAAGCTTTTGATTAGGGGACACATATGTGACAGCTAAAGTAATTGACAAAGTGTGAAAATGATTACGATTGAATTCACAAAAGTATAACACGTCTTGGACTATTTTGACAATTTCCCCTCTATTTAAATGAAGCTCTTTTCCAATTTTCACTTTGTTTTGTCTTTTATTATCTTCTTTTTTCCATTTTCTCCCTTCTTTTCCTTGGAGCTAGGCCTTCTTTGTCGTGTCATTGCCTTCGTCATCCAAGGTTGCCGGCCTTCACCGCCTTCGCACACTAGCCCCATTGGCTCTCGCGCTCTCTCTCTCTCTCCCTGTGTGACACCTTATAACAGAATCAACATGGTTGATATGGGGTCTTGGCCCTTCCGCTACTTTAGTACACTATCGACATTCCACCACTTAAAATGCCCCACTTTGGTTAGACCTTCACGTTAATTCAAACGGGGTGATAAAGTCAAGCATGGAGATCCAAAATGAATGAGAGCATGCAATATTCTTCTCGTGCATGTGCCCATAGAGATAATTCCACGCAACATATGATTTCCATAATATTTGTCTCACGACAAATTAAAGTTGGAACTGTTGTGTTGATAAAAAAAAAAAATAGGGTTTTTATTTTTATTGGTGCTTTGGTCTCTGATCATGTCCCATCAACGACATGCACGTGCTTCCACAGGGAAAATCCAACCGCTTGATTCCAAACATTGGCTCCTGCTTCACTATATAGGTAATGAGCAGCTACATTTGTTTCGCGCAGCGCACTTTGTGGGTGACCAATTAGATTTTTTTTTTTTTGTCCACTCGTATATTGTCTGTTTTACATATTATCTAACCATCAAAAAGCATTGTTCGTTTCAAGATAAATCAATGACTAATTTGAAGGAAAAGTAAAATTCAACGCAGAGGGCCATAGAAAGCTGCACATTTGGCCGTGAAAAAGCGTATCTTATGAGGTTAACTGGTTAAGGGCTCACGCATGGGTCACGGACCGTATTCTCCCCGTACCCTTGTGAGCTAAGAGTGGAGCTTTTATGGCATTGGGGTGAAGAGCAAACGACGCGAACAGGATGATACAACTGGCTTGTGAGGCAGCGTCGGAGTGTTTGTGGTAAGGACAGGCTAGCCTCCCGAGCACAAACTGTTCGACAGCTGATGTCTCCCTCCCAATGAGATCTGGCAGACAGAAACCAGTTGTTATAGTCAAAGTGTTTTGTATGACTCGCTCGAAGATACTGGATGTCCGAACTAAACTAGAGAGTGGTATTCATCCAGTATGAGGATGCGATTCGCCATATTTGTTCTTAAGAACATTTGAGAGGAAGGTTGCCCTGGTGTTCTCAACTCACCAGGCACCACACAGACTAATCTTCGATCAAGAAACTGTCGGCCTATGACCAGATTCATCTTTCACGAGACCTCCTTCAAAAGCTAATCGGTAAATAATCAATGCGAAGACTCTGTTTTCCACCTAGGGCTTTTATATGGTTTAAAATCAGGCATTTGCGTATAACATTGAACGTCCTCTATCTCTGGAAATATGTAAATAATAACATGCGAGAATGCAAAAACTTAGTCTTTGCATTCTGTTAAATATGTTATCTATCCTGACGAAAAAATCAATCGTAAAAAAGAGTTTCTTTATTTCTAACTGACCAAACAGAAGCGCACCCACCTAAAAAGGATTTGTACTTCCAATATCACGTTAACCATTAAAATTGCGGGAAGGAGTACATAATCTCGCACCAAGAGTGAATTTCCTTTTATTTTCGTTCTCTAGAAAACATGGTTATGGCTGAGGTGTTGTCCATGTTAAGAGTTGAGCGACAGATGATTGACAATTTTGAGAAAACCTGCCATACTAACCTAAAAACTGGCCGTTTGGTCCGGTTTCCTGAGGACACGGGGTCCATTTCCAATTCCATAAAAATTGAAACTATTGATTTATCGGTTTGGTTCCCGATTATAAGAGGAGAAACTAGACTGAACTGATTATTTTTTATTTGTTAATGTAAACCTAATATTCATTGAATTTTTTTTTGTTTCTTACAGGCAAACCTAATTTATTAATATATTAACTTAAAACCCGTGTTGCTTTGGTCTACCTAATATTTTTGTTTCATGGGACTGCCGGAAATTGGATCGGACAGTCGTTTTGGTCCACTTCCCCGACTGCCCGTTCCTGATTGAGATCATCGGACCGTACCCGGATCGACAGCCCTGTCACCCATAGTCAACATGACACGGGAGGTATCACTCATCCTCGGCTCTTTTATGTTTTCACTTTTTTTCTCTCTTTTCAACTCTACTCCGGTCTCACTGCCCCGAGCCTGTGGGCCCTTATTTATGTTCAGTCAGCCTCACGGGACAACTGGAGGGAGAGAGGGGCTACAGCACAAAAAGGTTAATAATTATTTACCTGATGAAACTAGCTGCGAAGTCGCCAAAAAAAGAGAACAGCAGCTGCGAAGGTCAGCTTTCTTGCGTACAAAAAAATCCGGGATAAGTACCCTGCAGTTCCAAAATTTTTGTACGAAGGGAAACCTGGGGCGTATGCATTTATAAGGTGTGGTATGGGGGAAGAACTTGTTTTTGTTGATTCACGAAGAATTAGCGATGAGCGGGTGAAGACGAGGGGAACAGATCGAAGTAAAAATCGTTTGTCCAATCTGTAAGTGCACAACGTAGTTCGTGTCTCAGAATTATGCCCACTTGTAAACGTATGGTGTATGGTATGTTATTTTTTATTTATATAAAGGGACGTCTTGGTTTTTGTTCAAGACAGGGTGAGAGACACGGTAGGTTGTCCGTGATAGGAAGAAGGGAAAGAGGGGGGGAAAGAGGGGGAGAGGGGAGAAGAAGGAAGGAAAAAGGGGAAAAAGGGGGGGGGAGGGAAAGGGGGGAGGGGGAGAGGGGGGGGGGGGGGGAAGGGGGGGAAGAGGGGGGGAAAGGGGAAAGGGGGGGGGGGGAGGGAGGAAAAGGGAGAGAAGGGGGGGGGGGGAGGAGGGGGGGGAAAGAGGGGGAGGGAGGAAGGGGGGGAGGAAAGGGGGAGGGGGGGAGGGGAGGAAAAAGAGGGAAAAGGGGAAAGGGAGGAGGAGGAAGGAAGGGGGGGGGGAGGGGGGGGGGGGGAGGGGGGAGAAGGAGGGGGGGAGGGAGGGGGAGGGAGGGGAGGGAGAGAGGGAGGATAGGGGAGGGGGGGAAAAGGGGAGAAAAGGGGAGGAAAGGGGGGGGGGGGGGGGGGAGGGAGGAGGGGGGGGAGAGAAGGAGAGGAGAGGGGAGAAGGGGAGAGGGGAGGGGGGGGGGGGAAGGGGAAAAAAAAGGGAGTGGAGGAGGGAAGAGGGAGGAGAAGAGGAGGGTAAAGAAAGAAGGGGAGAGAGGGAAGAGGGGGGAGGGGAAGGAAAGGGGGGGGGGGGGAGGTGGAGAGGGGGGGGAGAGAGGGGAGGGGGGGGGGGGGGGAGAGGAGAGGGGGAGGGAGGGGGAAGGAGAGGGAGGGGGAGGGGAGGAGGGGGGAGGGGGAGAGAAGGGGGGAAGAAGGGGGGAGGGGAGGAGAGGGGAAGGAAGGAGGGGGGGAGAGGGGGGGAGGAGGGGAGGAGGGGAGAGGAGGGGGGGAGGGGAGGAAGAAAAAAGTGGGAGGGGTGAGGGAAAAAGATTTGGAGATCGAGAAGAGAGGGGAGAATAGGTGGGAAGAAGAATAGGGAAGGTTAAAAGGGGGGAAGGGGGGGGGGGAAGGGGAGTGGGGGGATAAGGAAGAGGGGGACAGGGGGGAGGGGAAGTATATCAAAAAATT
>JAGVVM010002052.1:0-36098 GCA_019149425.1 Psidium friedrichsthalianum
TTAATTAAAAATTTTATTAAGACATATGTATGTGATTAATTTATTTACTATGTAAATAATTGATAAAAAAAATATTCATGAGGCTGGTGCGAAATTTTTTTTTATTAATCTCTTATTTTTGACATGTTTTTATATTTTTATAAATATATTTTTTGAAGCTTATTTTTATAACATAATTATCAATAATTAATTGAGAATTATATTTATGTGAATATTTTTATATTTACATGAATATTTTTTATTAATTATTTACATAGTAAATAAAAAAACACATACAAAAAAAATGAAATAAAAAATGCTACCGCACCGGCCTCATGAATATTTTTAATTAATTTATTTACAGACTTTATAAAAAAATTACATACATATTAACAAAAATTTTCAATTAATTATTGATAATTATGTTATAAAAATAAGCTACAAAAGAAAAAAATTGTATTTACAAAGTTATATAAATATTAGAAAAAAGTAAAAATAAAAATAAAAATATTAAAAATATTGGGCCCATGCCCGACAAAAATAATTTTTTTCGTAAAATAAAAAATAAAAAAAAATAATTTAATCAAAATAATTTAAAATAAAAAAAAATAAAATAAAATAATTAAAAATAAAAATAATTTTTTGAAAAATAAATAATTAAAAATAAAAATAATTTTTTGAAAAATAAATAATTAAAAATAAAAATAATTAACAAAGCAATTTAAAAATAAAAATATTCAAAATAATGAAAATTAATTGAGAAATAGAATCATTTACAAAGGGTATTTTTTTACCAACGGCATTTATGTCAAAGTTGCATTCAAATATACTTTTTAATTATAGTTTACCAAACAATATTTACATTTTACCAAATCCCTTTAACTCAAAGTTATTGTGTTTTTCCAAAGACATTTGCCTAAAGTTGAACCAAACAGGTTCGATTTATGATGAACAATGACATTATTAACAAATAAATTATTAGTTACATCAATTATATATTTAGATCTCCATCAAAATCCTGCAAATAAAATGGCAAGGGGCTACGATATGCCTGAAATTTCAGGACTTTGTATTTTTCAATTATGTAATCATACTTTTATCTACTTGGGAACATTTATTTATGACTCATAATTATAATTTTTTCTATCCATGGAAGACATATTTCATGTTATCATTGCTCAATTCTAATCGTCTTCTCTTTCATTTTTTTTTTATAGTTGATCTCGTCCATATTGAAAAAAATTAGGAATAGAATTAAATAGAAAAATTAGGAACATAATTTTTTTGCAATTACCAAACGTGTTTTTGTTCTTTTTTTTTTTTAGAATAGAAATTTTATACGGTTACCAAACTCGTTTTTGTTCCTAAAAATCGTTGCTGAGAATAGAAACAGAAAAAAGTATTTCTGTTCTAAAAGTTGTTTCGGGAACAAAAACGTTTTTATATGCAGCCTTAGCTACCGCAATAGAGACCCTATTTGCCGTATACTATAATCTAGATAGAGATATCACAAGACCCTCCACATGATGTCTTTCTTTAGGTTGAATTGGTTGGTGTCAACTGAATCTGTTCTGTTTGGTGCAATGACGAGTAAAGCTACCGCAATAGAGACCCTATTTGCTGCACACTATAATCTGGATAGAGATATCACAAGAACCCTCTACATGATGTCTTCTTTTAGGTTGAATTGGCTGGTGTCAACTGAATCTGTTCTGTTCAGCGCAAGGACGAGTAAAGCTGCTGCAATAGAGACCTTATTTGCCGTACACTATAATCTGGATAGAGATATCACAAGAACCCTCCACATGATGTCTTCTTTTAGGTTGAATTGGTTGGTGTCAACTGAATCTGTTCTGTTCTATGCAAGGACAATTTCACTCGTTCCTAGGAAAAGAATGGATTTTTTCATCACATATGTTGATAAAAAAAATATATTGATTTTTGTGTTTTTCGGCAATTTATGGGTCATTTAGAAATACTTTTATAAATTACCAACTCTTTTTTCACATTTAGCATATTATCAACTTTTCATGTCTTATAATAAATTTTATTTGCCTCTTTTGTCGAGGCCTTAAATTTTCCCACCCTTATATGAAGTTATCAATCTTTTTATATGAATGACTTACCAGCTTTTTCCTGATTAAATAGTCAATTAATTTGGATTACCGACTCTCTTTTAGTTATGTGCCAATGATTATTTGGTTTTCTTTTTCAACTTTTGTTGTCATTTGCCAAATTTTATGATGCCAAGACAGAGATTAGAGAAGTATGACCTAACACAAGTGAGAACTTAAATTGATAGGAATTTACCCAATAGATAAGAGCAAAACAAGAAATCATTCTTGTTCTCAAGCCAAAGGCTCAAATAAGTTATAAATCGAAACAAGTCTAGATTTTTATTCAACATGGAACAACCCTCCAAGCATAAGTAAACTATCACATAGGAAATAGACTATGCATTAAAGAAACTTTAAAAATATAGATACTTTGGCAACTAAATAGACACTTTGAAATATCAATAAACATTAAAGGATATCATCTAGAACAGCCCCCGATTTTTAGGTTGTTAATTAGTAGTCTCATTCGACCAAAAAAATTAGTAGTCTCAGAATCAGCAACAAGCTTGTAAATCGACAACTCATTTACTGAAATCGACAACTCTGGTGCTAAACTTTTCAGCTTGGAATGCTTTGCTATTGTTTTATTTGTGTTTCTTGCAAAGTCTTGAATTTATCAATCACTTATATAAATTTAATAACCTTTATTTGTGTGACTTCTGAACTTTTCTTTCGTTAGGTTACCAATAAGTTTTGGTTTACGAACTCTTATTTGAATTGCTCATCAATATCTATTTTTTTTTCTACCTTATTTGTCTTACTTACTAACCTGTTAAATTCACCAATTCTAGTTAAAACTATCAACGTTGATTACGCTGCTCGCCAACTTTTCTTCATTGAGTTACCAATTAATTTGTCTTTACCAACTCTTTTCGAGTTAACTATCAATGTTAATTGGGCTTTTTCATACTACCAACTTCTCTTACATTTGGCCATAAAACTTTTTCTACTGTTTGCCAGATTTTATGTACTTTTCTAACCAATTATTATATGAAAGTGCAACCTTTAGTTGTGTGAAATACCAATTTTGTCCGATTAAGTTACCAATTATGTTTTCTTAATTTTACCATCTTTTCTATTGAGTTACTACTTTTATTTACATTTCTTAGCAATGCGTTATATTTACCAACTGCGTTTCAGATATTACTGGCTTAATTACAGCGATTGCCAACATTTTTTTGATTGAATTATCAATTAGTTTTATTTTACCAACTGTTGTTTGAGTTACTTACCAACCTTTATTTTTTATGTTACCATCTTTTTTGGGTTACCAAGTAGTTCTCTAATCTCTGACAGAGAACAAACTTCTCTTATCTTTTATAAACTTTCATTTAACATTTTTAACCAACGACTTAAAATTCATGGACTATTTTTTAAGAAAAAATCACCTGGAAAGAAGTTACTATTCAATTTTCTATTTTACCAACAGCTTTTGACACGTATATACTCTTATTGAAATCTACCAACAAGGAAAATAAATGTACATTGTTAGGCACAAAAGCTGTAGAATTTTGCCTATACATAGATACTTGAAGGAACATGATTAATTAAGTAGAGCCTAATGTGTCACCATTTAATGATGTGCTATTGGCTTTATTAGAACAAGTTTAGCAAGAACCTTTTCGTATAGATATACATGGTAAATTATGTATCGAGATTTGAGCCCGTGTACCGATCCCTATCAAAATTGGAAGACGTAGACCAGTTCGTAATATACAAGCGATTTCGGAAGTGTGGCTTTTACGAAGTTGGTCAGAATTCTTAGAGCAATTTGTAGGAAAAGAAAATGGACAAGTTCCCTAGAAGTCCTAAAACTTATCGTAAGAGTGCAATTGAGTTTCAAAATTTTCAAAAAGTGCAATCAAGTTCTAAAACTTGTCAAATAATAAAATCGAGTTCTTCTGTTAACAACGTTAGTTTATCTAACGAAAAATGTTGGCATGGAATTTTTAAATTAGTCTCTCTCATACGTGGCATTCTTTATTATTTTCTTTTCAAAATCTTATTTAAATTAGTTTAAAAAAACCAAGAAAAGGCTAATATTTAAAAAACCACAACCATTTATTAAAAAAAAAACGAAAGAGCAATAGGGTAGGGCCTTGTCTGTGAGGCTTGGCCACCACCGCGCATCGTCGGCCCTGATCGAGTATGGTACGCCTTCGCCAGCCTTGGACGAGATCTCTCTGGCCCCAGGTGAAGGCCTGCAATGGGTTGAGGAAACCTAGAGCTGGGTGACACTAGCCCTAGGCAAGGCCTCGTCAGCCCCCTAACCAGGGCCAGTGTTATTTGGTCAAGCCTCACCTGAGCCTGATGAGGGTTGCCAGTCCTCGCCTAGGGTTGGCAATAGCCGGTCGGCCTCGGTTAGGGCTCGTGACCTCTGACCCACCCTCCTTTGATGATTGGTAGCAATCGAGCCTCACTTGCAAGGCCCTACACTACGGCACTTCCTATATTTAAAATTTTATATTTTTAAAATTAAATATTAGCCTTTTCTTGGTTTTTTAACTAATTTAAACAAGATTTTGAAAATAAAATAAAAAATGCCACATATGAGAAAAAAATTAATTAGAAAAATTGACGGTAGTAATGGAAGAACTTAATTTCATCAATTCAACAAGTTTTAGGACTTGATTACACTTTTGTGATAAGTTTTATGGCTTCTAATGAATTTATACATATTTGTTCTTGAGGCCACATCCTTTCCACGGCACTCAATTTGGTGCCAAAATTTTTTGCTAGTTTGCTTAAGTGTCAAATTGGAAACAAAATGATTGCTTTAGTGGCTTTGGCGAGAAAATCTAGCCAAAATTCATACGTGGCATTTGCAATTAAATATTAAATGGTATTATTTTAAAAAAAAATTATGTCCATGTGGACTTCTAAACCTAAAAAATATTAACATATTAAATTTTTTTAAAAAAAAAATTAAAATAAATTTAAAATAAAGTGAAAAATTAGATTAAAACTTTACCAGAAAATGCCAAAAAAAAGTGGCTAAATTAAAAAATATATTAAAAAATAAAAATTAACAAAAAATTTAAAAACACTATTTTATTTAAAATAAATTGAAAATCGAGTTAAAATTCAACAAAAAAGAAGTAAAAAAATGGATAAACTTAAAAAATTAAAAAATTTATATTTAGAAAAATAAAATTAAAAAATAAAGTACAAATTTTATTTAAAATAAATTGAAAATTTTGCTTAAAAATTTAACCAAAAAGCTAAAAAAATTAAAAATAAAAAAAGAGGATGCTGAACCAAGTAGCGAAGATTATCGAGAATTTTTTAATTTTTTTTTTAAAATTTAATCTTATTTTTCAATTTATTGTATAATATTTGTTTTCAATTTTCAGCCATTTTTTGAATTTTTAGTTTTTTACATTTTAAATTAATTAAGTTTGTATTTTTATTTTTTTAGATTTTTTTCATTTTAGCCTTTTTTTTTATTGCTGATTGGATCCCCGATGAGCCACGCCAGCTTCAAATATTAATAAAAAAATTCCACATCACTGCATATTGGTATTGGCACTCTAACAATCTTTAAAAAAAAAAATTGATTCGGGTGCATAGGATGGTTAAGAAATACTTGAGCTTGTGAACGAAGGTAGCTTTGTAATTGTTCAATTGATAGCATATTATTTACGATTGCCTTTTTCCTAGAGTAACTAATGACACTCAAACGGAACTGCGTAAATATCTCATGTCCTACATTGTTCCCCGTTGATATCTCTAGTGATTTTATTTGCTCGCGTTCATTTAATTACAATATCCATGGGATTCGCATTAATTTATGACAACACATATGGGATAAAGTCCGTGACATTCGGATCAATTTTACAACGACACAAGTAATGTAATAATAATGGCTCTTAATAGGGAATGGAGTGGCAACAGCAAGGAGATGGACCTTCCTGTGGATGGTAAGACCAGTGCATTCGGTCATGTCCAAATCCTCCGCTTTCTGACCCTCGGGCGGTGCCCAATCGAACTTGTTCACCAGATTTGCCAAGACAAGTTCGTTGGTCGCCATCGCGAACGACGACCCGGGGCAACCCCTCCTCCCGGCGCCAAACGGGATCAGCTCGAAATCCTGTCCCTTGAAGTCCACCGTGCTGTTCAAGAATCTCTCAGGCTTGAACTCATCGGGCTCATCCCACGTGCCGGGGTCCCTCCCAATGGCCCACGCGTTCGTGATGACCGTGGTCCCTGCCATGATGTGGTAGCCTCGGATTTTGACGTCCTGGGTGGACAGCCGGGGGACGAGGAGCGGAATCGGAGGGTGCAGGCGGAGAGTCTCTTTGATGACTGCTCGTAGGTAATGCAATTCTGTCCAAGTCCTCATCAGTTACCATTGCTTGCCATCCGCGATTTCGCGGACCTCTGTTTGAAGGATGTTCATGGCTCTAGGGTGCCTTACGAGTTCGGTCATTGCCCACTCCAAGACTGTGTACGTTGTGTCAGTTCCAGCTGCAAATATGTCCTGCGCAGGCACGAGGATACTTCATGATCAATCAATTGTGAAAATTTTATCGGATAAGTAAGGGCAGACAAAATTAAAAAACCGAGTACGGAATGTTTGGGGGAGCAAAGAGAGAGCTTTACCAAGACGAGTGCTTTGATGCTATCGGCAGCAAGAGCAAACCCAACAGTCTTATCCTTCTCAATATCCAGCAAAACATCCACGAAGTCTCTCCGATCTTCACCTTCGAAGCTGCCGATGCTCTTCTCCTCCATCTTCCTCCGGTGCTCCTCCACCACCTCATTGAGGAACTGGTCGAACTCCCTCGCGACCAGCTCCGCTTTTGCGTCTACGCCTGTCAGCTTGTTGATCCACCCAAGGCTCGGGATGAAGTCCCCCACGTTGAAAATCCCCAGCAGCCCCATCATGTCCGCCAACAGTCCCTTGAACTTCTCGCCCTGTATGCCGTCGCTGTACTTCCTCCCCAGAGCCACCCGGCATATGATGTCGCTCGTCAGCGACGCGAACACACCGCTCAGGTCCACCAAGCGATGCTCCTCGATCTTGTCCATCAAAAGAGAGATCTCTTCTTCTCGGACAGTCCGAAACGAGTGGACCCTCTTGTTGCTCAGCAGCTGGAGCACGCAGATGCTCCTCATTTGCCTCCAGTACTCGCCGTATGGCGCCAGCGACACGTCCTTGCGGTGGTACAGAAGCCTCTCGGCTAGGGTTGACCTGAGTCGAAGAGTCAGTACACATGAAGCTTTCGTGTTTTTAAATAAATAAAGAAGCTGTAAGCCGGACAGTACTGTTAATAATTTCTAACCATATGATTTCTTAATTAATAAATATTTTACACAAAACAAATGATGATATCATGTGAATTTACAGTTAAAATTATACCATATATTGTCGGGAAGTATTTCCCATTAAATAAAAAGCACAATTAAGTTGAGACATGTTTAATGTCCACAATTTTGAAGTCCACCAGGAACTTCTCCAATCATAAGAGCTAGAATTTAACTCTAGCAGAGAAGTAAGATGCAAGAACATGAGGAAAATGACACTTTTAAAAAGTTGTGTACAAAGATCGTTTTGGTGTGAAAAGTTTCAATCCAATCACTTTAGTGCCAAATCGAAGACAAATGAATCACTTTAATGCCAAATTGAAGACAAAAGGATCACTTTGGTGCCTCCGGTGAAATTTTTCGGCCAAAAGTGCTACATGTCATTAATAATTAATTTTTTAATGTAAAATGACACTTAAAAAAATAAGTCCACATGGACTTCTACACTTTAAATAAATTAAATAAATCAAACTCAATTTTAAAATTAGCTTAAATTTAAATTTGTTTAAAATAAAAAATTTATTAAAGATAAAATTAAAAATAAGCTTAAAAATTTAACACAAAAAACCTTAAATTTTAAAATAAAATAAATAAAAAGAAAAAAAGTTTAGAACGAGGTCGCGAGAGGTTGGCCAGTTGTAGTGGGGCATGGCCGGCTGTAGTGGGTCATCCAGCCCTAGCCAAGGGACAGTGACTCCTACTAGCCGCAAGTGAGGGCCTATAGGCCCTCACCCAAATTAAGGCTAGGGTCACAACCCTCCGCCAAATCGAGCGAATCACCAGCCCTCGCCTAAGTCTGGCCGTGGGCCACTATTAACGGCCAACTGCCACTTGTGGCAGCCCTCAGCTAAACCTGGGCAAGAGCCGACGACCCTCACCCAGATCTCGTGGCCCTCGCCTACGGCCAATGGGGGTCGATGGCCCATGGCCGGGGCTTAGTGATCCTCGCCAGCCATGACCCACCCTCGCTGGCAAGGCGACGAGGGTTACAGCAAACCCTTGTCGTTTGATTTGCTATCCCTTTTCTTATATCTTATTTTTAAAAAATTTTCAGCTTATTTTTCAAATTATTTTAAATAAAAAAATTAAATTTAAAAAAGAAACGTCACGTTGGACCTCTAGCGAGTCACGTTAGCGTCATACATAAAAAAGTGCCGCATCGGATTTCCGACAAGTTGACACTTAAGTGATCCTTTTTAAAAAAATTTGGCATTAAAGTGATCTAACGAAAATTTTTGGCATCAAAGTGATCTCCATGCACAATTTTTATATTAAAAGTGTTGTTTCCCCAAAGAGCATGGGTTGAGAGGCTTAGGCTATACCTGGGTCGGTCGGAGAAAATAAGGTCGTGGGTCTTCATGATGTCACGTGCGCAATCGGCGGACGATACGACGAGGACGGGCGTGTTCCCAAAGTGGAGCATCATCAAGGGGCCATAGCATCTCGACAGGGCTTGGAGCGAGCGGTGAGGGTAATTGCTGAGCTGGTGGAGGTTCCCGATGATCGGAAGCCTCAGCGGTGATGGCAGGAGGTGGAGGTTAGTGGCAGCGGGGGCAGAGAAGAGGAGGCGGAGGCATTTGAGGGTGAGGAAGGAGATGAGGAGGACGAGTGCGGTTGAGGTCAGCGAGGGAGTGAAGGAGAGTAGCAGCGGTGAGGCCTCGAAGCTCAACATCGGCGGTGGCGACGCGTGGTGGTTCGCTGCTTCCGCGTCTGAATGTTTTTTACTTGGAGGGTTGCGAAGACGAGTGGTGGAGGGACAGGGAGCGAAGATGTGGATTTACATTGCTCGTGCTGTCTAGGAGCTCCACATGAATTTTCCCCTGCAGAATAATATCGTGGAACTTCCTTCTTTTTTGTGGAAATGAAATTTCCTTGTTCACTTGTCACAAAAGAGAATTGACTCATTCCACTCCCCTAAATTTATCATGAACAGCCTCGCTAATGATACAATAAGTGCGTTAGAAGTCTTAAAACTTATTACGAAAGTGTGATCGAATCCTAAAATTTATAAACAGTGCAATTAAATTCTAAAACTTGTCAGAAAATGCAATTGAGTGCTAAAATTTTCAAAAAGTGCAATTAAGTCATAAAACTTGTCAAATTAGCAAAATCAAATCTTTACGTTAATTGTACTTTTTGAAAGTTTTGAAACTCGAGCACACTTTCGTGATAAGTTTTAAAACTCGATTGTATATTTTTAAAGTTTTAAGAATTGGTTGCACTTACAATAGTTTGGGAACAATTGTGCCTGCGATGACTAATGCGGCAGTGCCTGCGATGACTAATGCTGCAATGCCGCATTTGACAGGCGAGACGTGCTATATAGGTTTGACTTTTGGCCTGCTCATTGTTGTACATGTTTTGGAGAAAGGGTGTTGGTAGCAAGAATAAGTTTGTTGCACTTTGATACCCTAGCATAAATCTTCAGACTGGACATCATAGTAGAGCCCACTTATAGCTTCGTATTTGAATGTGGGTGCATGTATGTGCATATGGAGTCATGTGTGTGTGTGTATGTGCTGATTTCAGAAGCTAGCTTGGCCTTCCTTAAAATTCTGGAGATTATACATTTGCAGACCTAGTACATGCCTTACTCTTAACTATAGATCACAGGTAGAATCCAGCTGTTTCTCCTCTCTCAGGCTTCTATAACAAGCAAAGAGTAATTGATTACTAAGTCAAAGAGAAGATTTTAAGCCAGCTTGTTTTCTCATCTCTGCTGTCGTCTAGGAGAAGCGGGGTTTGGCTACAACATGACATCCTCCTTCTCCGTTCACTCCGGTGACTATCCCCTTCGATGCAGCCTCCGCGGAATCGCCGTCGACCTTCCCCGATGACCATCCCCTTCAACGTTAGCCTCCGCAGAATCACGGTCGACCTTCCCCAGTGATAGTCCCCTTCGACGCCAGCCTCCGCAGAACCGCGGTTGACCTTCCCCAGTGACCGTCCCCTTTGATTTCTCGCTCACGTCGCAGCAAGGGGAGAGCCACTCCACAAGGGAGCAAATTGGCAAGCTACAGAGGACAGTCATCATTTGTTCTCTCTAACGCATCTACTAATTTTTCCAATGTATGCCAGGTACGTGTGAGATCCTTCGGATTTTCTAGTGGGGTTATTTGGCGAGTGAATCAGTGTTGGCAAAGATTGGGGATGAATCCTTAGGCACGTTTGAACAGCAGATTTTGTGCCTTAATTTAAGCAAACTCAGCGATTACATGCTGTCCATCTTGTCTCGACTGATGTTGGTGTTCTTTGCATTCATTGGCAGATTGAATCTACACAAATTAGAGAGAAATATACTGATAGAATTCCAGTGAGGAGATGCAAATACCATAAGAGCTGGCCCTTTTGCAAGACCTTGAGGCTGAACGGTTCCAAGAGGTGGAGCAGAAGGATGCGGATGCGAAGTTTAGCGTATCAACTGTTAAATTATCCAATGTGGTTACACACGAGGTGACTTCAGGTAGGAAATGTCCTGGGCAAATTAAGTGCTTTTATCGACTTCTGATATTTTAGTTCCAATTTCATTGTTGAGTAGCAATCAACGTTAAGTGTTCATAGGGTGTCAAATTTTTAGAATAGGTAAATTACTTTGCTTATGGGTGTAGATTGAATTAGCATGCTTCTGCAATTTCATTGCTTATGACTTCAAAAAGGAAAGGACTATTTTCCACAGCACATCCACTAGACTGATTACGAGACCTTTATGGAAGTAATGGTGAAAAGCTGCATTCTGATTTCACCGAGCTGTAATAAGAGGATCGGGCCGTATGTTCTCGCAAGTTGGTGGAAGGATATGTGTGGCAATTTGCCTAGCTGATGGAGATTGCCGTGGACTGGTAACTTGGGAGGGCTTGGTGGGAGGTTGTACTTTCTTTTTCGGAAAAAGTACACCGCAAACTTGTGTACGGCGTGCACTATAGTGCCAAAACTTTCAAAACGTTCACTTTAGTGCCAAGTTTTTTGAAAATCGTTCACTTTAGTGCCAAGTTCCATCTGAAGCATACGTGGCTCGCCGGAAAGTCTACGTGGAGGACGACGTGGCTTACCGGAGGCCGATTTAGCAATTTAAAGAGCAAACGACGTCGTTGAAGCTGAGTTCACCCAAACATAAACCCTAAATCTTCAAATTGAACCCTAAATTTCAAACCCTATCCCCAAATTCAACTCCAAATTACAAACCCTAACCCCCAAATTACAAACCCTAACCCACGGCGACGAGGGAGGGACGGCTGCGAGTGAGGATGGCAGCGAGCGAGGGAGGGCGACGAACGAGGGAGGGTGGTGAGCGAGGGCGACGAACGAGCGAGGGCGGCGAGCGAGGGAGGGCGGCGAGCGAGCGATGGGGATGAGCGAGCGACGGCGACGAGCGAGCGACGTCGGCGAGCAAGCGACGGGGACGAGCGAGCAACGGACGACGAGGGAGGCGGCTGCAACGAGGGACGGCGACCAACGGACGGCGGCGGCTCCACGAGAGGACTTCAGTTTCCACGGCCAACCGGAGACCAACGACGACGTCGTTTTTCATTTTCACCCTTGCACAAGCCACGTTGGATGTCCACCGTGGCAACTACTTCTAAAATTTGCCACATACGATAATAAAGCAAATTAAAAAATCCACATAATTCATTTGGCCGGATTGGCACTAAAGTGCACGATTTTCTCCGAACTTGGCACTAAAGTGAACGTTTTGAAAGTTTTGGCACTAAAGTGCATGCCGTACACAAGTTGTGGCACTTGTGGTGTACTTTTCCCTTCTTTTCCTAAGCTTGTTCTCCAAGAGAAATGCAATCACAGCCACTATCACCAAGGTTGAGAGAAACGGATACTGAGGGAGAGCCATTGCCATTTCACGAGAAATTTGCACGGTATGTGATGTTGCAACTGTGGTTGAGTTTGATATGTATACAATCTGTCTTCTTATACACGAGACCTGTAGAAACCATCTGTCTGCTGAGAATTATTTCGTTTTAGCCAAAATATAAGTCAAGATAAACCCATCTCAGTCTGCTGAGAATTATTGCACGGAAAACTGGTTTGTGGTCCTCTTTTTACTTAACCCCACTGTCGGGTCAATCATTGGAAGCCCCATGCTTTTGAAAAATCTCATGGTTCATGGAACTTTCATTGCTTAGTAAGTTCCCTTTTGATAGAGATCTGCCAAATAATTAGGTCCGTTAAAAGACTTTTCTTGATGTTCCGTGTGATAGAAACCTAACAGATGACCTATTTCTGCAAGATTATTCTTAGGTTGCTTCTCTAGAGTGGCATGTAACTCAACCTTGTGATACAGTCTCCTTTTTACATGGTATTCTACAGTACTTTGAAAGGAAGTTTGTGAAGCTTTTTAGTTTTTATGAAGAATTTGACAGCAGCCACTGATGAAAGTAGGTTGAAGTTCCACTTAAACCATTTATGCAAAATACGAAAACCGTGTCTGGAAACCTGTTGTTTTTTGGATCTCTGGTAACAATGCTGGATTGCGGAGGTGTGATTTTGATATCACTGTTTTGTTTGTGGCTTGATGTGCAAGTGTGTGCGTGGGATACATTTGGCAGAGGAATGACAAGGGGACAAGGTATCTAAGTTCAAGGTTTCATGGGACAAGGGTAGTTTCTTTAGTTTGACACTATAGTTGTACCAAGTGATGGAGTGGTGGAGGAGCATTGCAAGAGATATGTACTCTATTCTCAGCTCCCCACACGGTGGAGGAGTCCTCCTCACTCACCTCCACCACCAATCCACTCTAATATCTATTTATGGAGTACATCCCCTCCCTTAAAAGATTTTTACCACAATTCCTAAGTATAAGAAACTAAGCTAGAAACATTAACTTTACCTTCCTCCCAAGACTAGATTTTTTGTAGGATACATCTAGAGCTCTCTAGCATTCAACTGAAAATTATCAAAAAGGTCCCAAATCTATTATTTTTTTGTCAATTCAGTCCTAAATATTTTAAGTTTGCCAATTGAATTTTAAATCTTTTCACTTTTCGCCTATTGAATCTATCTGACCAATTTTGATTGAAAGCATTGGCATAGACATATTTTAATACTATTTTATTTTTTTGAAATTTTTATTATTTTTATTTTTTTTTCCTTTTTCCTTTATTTTTTCTTTTCTTGATTTTTTTCCCTCAGCAGTCAATCAGGGCCGTGACGCCCTCACCTGCTTTGACGAAGCTAGCCTCACGATCCTCGCCGGCTGCTAAGAAAAAAAGAAAAGAAAAGAAAGGAAAACAATTTAAAATTCAAAATTCAAAAAAATGTCAAGCATTAATAAAAGTTATCCATGTCAGTTCCGATCGGTATTCACATCAATGATTTCAAGCTAAAATTGGCTGGATTGACTTAATTGATAAAAAGTGAAAATATTTAACACTCAATTGATAAACTTAAAAGATTTAATATTGAATTAATAAAAGTGTAATGAATTTCAGAATTTTTGGATAATTTTCTCAGTACTAAACAGATATTTCTGCATGCCGCACTCTTCTAGAAATTGGATCCCAAATTCCAACAAAACCTAACGTTCCAAACCATAGGTCTCCTCGTTTAACTATCGAATCCTAAAAAGTTAAGCTGATTTGTCTTTTTATCTTGTGGTTGGACTTCTCTCGATCACAACGTTGACTTTAGCTATTTAAAACAAAAAACAAACTTAATAGCTGTCCACGTAAATTTGGTCGGCCATTCGAAATCGATCCATCAAGTCTACTTTCAGTGTGATCGACTAGGTTGAGCTGAAATCCCGCTCATGCTTCTATAAAAATGGGAAAAGTAGCTGAGGGCATTGTCTTCCTCTGCAACTAGTTTAGAAAGTGAATCAGTACCTTCCTCAGATACCACCCGTTCATAGGTTGTTCATGATGCTCGTCGCTGACATCTCTTGGGCGCTTCCAGGATTTTCACCTGTCTTCTTCTCACCATAGTCCAGTGGTGTCTCCATCTCTATCAAGGGTTCTCTCTCATGCTATCGCCATTGTTCGTGTGTGCCCTTGTGTCAATTTTTGTGGCATCCATGGCTATCAATGTCGACCCCGCCTGATTTTTTTTTTCTGTTGGACCTAAAGAAATTGCATCACCAGTGTCGGACCACATAAGCTGTGATGGAGTAATATAAAGAAATAACCATTTGAAAAAGAGGAGTAAAATAAACGGTTGAATCTGATTTGGTATCACGATGACACTCGGCATAACTTCCTTCTTTCTATTTACCATTCTCTTTAGGAGTTCTTGGGAGATTCTATGGTCCTTTAGATCACCAATCTCCTGTTTGTAACTTGTATCACATGCACTTTGTCATAAAGTATCATCACACAAACTTAAGATGAAAAATTACGTAGGTACTTTATTTATAGAATATAGAAAAACACTTAGAAGCAACTGACACGGACCAGTTGTTCTATGTCCCTATACGTACAAATGCACGTTGTGGCATATTGAAAATCTCATGTCCCAAGTCCTCCCATGCTCATATAATCTTGGAGTGAAACTTGTGGTATTGTCATGGTGAGTGAACGATGTCGAGAGGAAGATGCAACTGAGTCCATGGGAGTAGTGTTAAGGTAGTTTGTGCTAGGAGTCCTACGACATGAATAATATATCTTTAGGGAGCTCTGAAAGCAGGGTTTGTCTCCCGTGTACAAACTGATCGGCAGCTGATGCTGCTCTCCTAATGAGGCTATGGCAGGGCGAAACTAGTTATAGTGCCTAAAGTAATTTGCTTGTCTTGCTCAATGTAACGGATGCCTGAGTTAATCTAGGTGTGATATGATCCGATACGGAAAAATTACTCACCTAACTATTTTATAGGACGACGCGAGAAAGAAGGCTAGCCTAGCTTGGCTCGCCAAGCGTCGCACGAGCTAATTCCGCGGCTGAAATTTGCCAGCCTGTGACACAACCATATATGTTTACTTGCTCAACTTAGATGAAAAATTACATGGAGACTAAATATTTATAGAACATAGAAAAAGACTAAAAACACCTCTATCTAGTATAAGACCCACTTCTAGGCTTCTATAACAAGCAAAAGCCTATGGAAAATGTTTCCAAGTTGAAGAGGAGATTTTCAACTGGCTTGTTTTCTGTTCACCTTTGCCTAGTAGAATCGGGGTTTGGTGACGACAACGAGGTTCTCGATCCTATGCACTGTGATGCCAAAAGGTTTTTCCATATCCAAATCTTTGGTTGGACACTAGGAGGAAGTTGCTAGTCGAACTGTGAAGAAGTTTGTTGGAATTGGCAAATACTTCAAGGACCCTCGTTTCTTACACTGGGCACGCCCACGTGAGTTTAGGAAAATTTAAATTTTAAAGCTTATTTTTAAATTTAATTTTAAAAATATTATTTGTTAGTAAATTTTCAATTTTAATTTTAATTTTTTTTTAAAAGTTTAGAAATTCACATGGAAGTTCTCGTGGACCTAATCTTTTTTTAAAAACTAACATTTTATCCTTTTTTATGATTGTCAAAAATTACTCTTTCTTTCATAATCAACTTTTTGTTATTCTTATTTTTGCCCCAAAACTATTCTTCGAAACAGAATTAGAATCAGAATCATTTACTTTACGAAACATATTTCTGATCCTTTTTTATTTTTAAAAACAGAATCAATCAATCAAAATCGTTGTCAAATAGATACGTAATGTCAAGATATCCAATCATGACAAAACACAACAAAAAAAAGTAATTTTATACTTCTACTAAGAGAAGTGTTGGTATGACTGAAAAAAAAAAAGAGAAGTATTGTGGGTCCCCCTTATTAATTATTGGGCCGAAACCTCGGCCCTCCAATTAGCTCTCCGTTTGGGCTTCTTGGGCTACTCATCATCCTTTCAGCCCATTACATAAAGAGGCCGGCCCATTCTGTAATCCATTCCACATTCATTTGGTTCGGCGCGTGCAAACAAGCGCGCGCGTAGGGACCATTTCTTTAGACATCAACACGCGATTGAACATAAAGTCATGTTCGACCAAAAAAAAGCATAAAGTCATGACTCAACCATGGTTAGCATCCAGCTCAAAGTCCTGACCGCGGTTAACGGGAATATTATGACCAGCGAAAAAACATCTCATGCGCGAACAGAAGGATCCTCACAACGCACGGTCGATGGATCGCCACGTGTACGTCCGGATCTCTTCTCAACCGCCTCGCGCTTCATTGTCAAGCTAAAATTAGGGTTTGGTCGTGGTTGGGGTCATTCTACCTTGTTGTCCTCCTTTTCGTGGATCACCAGCGATCGTCTTATCTCTTTTCGCTTTCGTATTTGCTTTGCTTTGCTTTGCTTTCTCCGTCGACTCTTCCTCCGATTCAGGGGTTCTCAGAGGGAGATGTCCTGAATCGATGGATCGCCACGTGTACGTCCGGATCTCTTCTCAACCGCCTCGCGCTTCATTGTCAAGCTAAAATTAGGGTTTGGTCGTGGTTGGGGTCATTCTACCTTGTTGTCCTCCTTTTCGTGGATCACCAGCGATCGTCTTATCAGCTTTGCTTTGCTTTCTCCGTCGACTCTTCCTCCGATTCAGGGGTTTCAGATCATGGAGATGGAATGCGTGACCGACTTTCCGCACACGCAGATGCACATGGATCGGCGGCCCAGGAAGAGGGCTCGCTTGGGCTGGGACGTGCCTGAGGCTCCGGAGGTATCGATCCGTTTCTTAGATCGGAGATCTATAGCTGTTTTGCGCTTTCTTGACCTGTTTTGACCGGATCTGAGAGATTTGTTTATCTCGGTTGTCGTATTGGTCTGATTTGTATTGATCTGCTTGACTAATTCTTTTTACGATGTCACTGATCCGAAACTGATGTGGCGATTGCGTTTTGTATTCTCAGAAAAGGATCGGAATCGTGTTTTAGTTTGTATTGGTGGTAATGTTTCGTAATTGTCAGGGAAACTAGTTTCTGTAAGAATTTTGTGTCTTTAGGCAATATATTTTGATAGAAGTATATTTATAGCACATGTGGAAGTTATCATTTTTCGTTGTTCATGTCGACCAATCTTTTTCCGGTTATTCTTCTCGTCTGTTGATGTTAAGCATCAAGGAAGGTAGAGCTCAAGAACTTTCTAAAACATGGTTTGACTGTATGGTGTTTGTTCTTGGTTTCTGGATGTTATTGAAATCTGGGTTTTGCCTGGTTATTTCTTTATATCCTCGGGCTAAATGTTAAAGTTCTTATTGGTACGAGGATGTGAGGTGCTCAGTCACTTGCATGGTTCACCGTAGAATTGTGTATGTTATTTCTCAGTGATGTTTCTGATTTTTGAATGTCTTAATTTAATCTGACATGCTGGTGTGAGGTATGATGGTAATTTTGATTTATATTATTGAGTGGTACATGGATGGATGGCTGTGTGTGTGTAGGCTCAGGTAGGAATGTTTTGTGGACAAGAGGTTGGCATTATGACAAGCTTTGCACCATCAACAGCACCCTCAGACTATATTACTAGCTCTCTATTTTTAAAGGGAGGTGCTCGAAATGGTTCTCCTCCGTGGAGAGAAGATGACAAAGATGGGCATTACATGTTTGAGCTTGGAGATAATTTAACATCACGCTGTAATTACACTTTCTACTTTCTAGTGAAATGTTGTTGGATCCTATTTGCGTAAAATATATTTTCAGTAATCTGTGTTTTTCTGTTCACTTTATCACTGTAAAATTCGCCATTTCGCCTTTAAATAACAATGGCCTTTTCTTTTGTACATACAATGTTGTTTCAATCTTCTAAGTTTGCCTATTTGGAAATGTTTTGCTCGTGACTTGATTGTCAAATGTACATTTTATAGTACTTATCCTGGTTTGATTGATTGTTAAATATACATTTCTGAGTTTCCTTGTCATTTTGCAGACAAAATTCACGGAAAAATGGGTGAAGGTACTAGTATTTTTGTGCTCATCTCATGAATACTTGTTTCAATGCTGAACAGCATCTGATGGGTACTGTATTTTTTTTTTCATAGGAACATTTGGCCAAGTATTAGAATGCTGGGACAGGGAAAAGAAGGAAATGGTTGCTATTAAGATTGTCAGGGGATTAAGAAGTATCGTGAGGCGGCAATGATTGAAATTGATGTTCTACAGCAGCTGGGAAGGCATGATAAGGGTGGCAATCGGTAAGCTTGCCCCCTCTCTTGGTTAGATTTCTCTTACTTTTAAATGTAACATGACATTTTCTTTTTTTTTTAACATCTACAACTCTGTCAATGGTTGAATGGGTTTATTCCTTGCAGTTGTGTACAAATACGGAACTGGTTTGACTATCGTAACCATATCTGTATTGTAAGTATATGATTGGTTTGTGATAAATTGATTTCCCCAATTTACCAACAATTTGGGGGTTGAAGTTTTGGATGAATTTAAATGGTGCTGAACAGGTGTTTGAGAAGCTTGGACCAAGCTTATACGATTTTCTTCGGAAAAACAATTATCGCTCATTTCCCGTTGATCTTGTCCGTGAGATTGGAAGACAACTGTTGGAATGTGTAGCATGTGTGTAGTAATCACTAAGCTAGTCTCTTCTACCCATGCATCTGCTTTATAGTTTGGAATGCAGTTGAATTTCATTATAACATATTTGTTGAGAGGGGGAGAGGCATATTGTTTTTGCTTTCTTTCTTTTTCTTCTGAGAGTGGAAACAGTTTTTGCCTTTTAAAATAATCAGTTTCAAAAACCAAACAGGAAATAGTTTTTATGTTGAATATACACTTTTTCTCACCTTAAGTTTGGAATTTATGTGCAGTTATGCATGATTTGCGCCTCATACACACCGATCTGAAACCTGAGAATATCCTTCTTGTTTCGCCAGAGTATTTGAAAGTCCCAGATTACAAGGTACTATCACCTGTATTTTGATGTTCATGTGTTTAATAAGCATGGTCTTCTTTCATGTTACAGAATATAGAATGACTTTATTCATCATTATAATGTTTGCAGGGCTCATCTCGGTCACCAAGGGATAGTTCCTACTTTAAAAGGATCCCTAAATCGAGTGCCATTAAAGTGATTGATTTTGGTAGCACAACATATGAACGTCAGGACCAGACATACATTGTATCAACACGGCATTACCGGGCTCCTGAGGTCATTATTGGTAAGGATATTGGTACTGTGATTTATTTTCTTTCAATTGAGTGAGAATGGTTCTAATAGTTGATGCTGTGCAGGACTTGGATGGAGCTATCCCTGTGACGTGTGGAGTATTGGTTGCATTCTTGTGGAGTTGTGCACGGTATGGGTCAACCTTCAAGGCTATCTTCGTCACTCACCATAATGACAAGCCATTTGAAACTCATGGTGTTACTGACTTTGCTTAATGACAGGGTGAGGCATTATTCCAAACCCATGAGAACTTGGAGCACCTAGCAATGATGGAAAGAGTGCTGGGTCCTCTGCCTCCGCACATGTTGAAGAGAGCAGAGTCAGTGTTTTATCTGTTTTGGTGCTTCTGATGTTATTCTACTGTAATGTAGCCCGTACTAATGGTCCTTGGATGCATGGGGGTTTTTCAGCCGACATGCCGAGAAGTACGTGAGAAGGGGTAGGTTAGATTGGCCAGAAGGTGCCGCCTCTAGAGAAAGCATCAGAGCAGTTCTTAAGCTTCCACGTCTTCAGGTAATTCCCCAGTGTGATGACTTTTTTCCGGTTTTCAGGCAGTGTCTTTCGAGCCGCATTGCTGACCGATACTTTGCAATTGCAGAACTTGATAATGCAGCACGTAGACCATTCGGCAGGAGACCTGATCCATTTATTACAAGGGTTACTTAGGTATGATCCCTTGGACAGACTGACAGCTCGGGAAGCTCTCAGGCATCCTTTTTTCACAAGGGATCACCTCCGGCGGTAGTCTCTCCGATCTTCCTTGGCCGCTATCTTTCTTGGCCGTTGGCATAGCGGCCGAGACTTGTATATGTATATCTGGGCGCAGCTTACCATTTGGAGGCAGCACCACCTGAATAAAATTCTTTTTTTTTTCCTTTTGGTTTGGCTGGCCCCTCAACCACAGCGCCCCGGCAATGCCATCTTAACTTCGGATTCTGCTAATGTTTAGCTAACAGCGACGGATAACCTGAATTATTTATGAATGGAAATCCTTGTATTCAATTTTAGTTTTCGTCGATTTTCTCAGCTCAATTACATGAGTTTACCGCTTGGCTGATTCTAAGTTTCAGACCAAATAGTTGAAGGCACGGCAACTGAGCAAGCTCGGTGCTCGACTTATGATCCTATTAGTATGAGCCTTTCTTAATGTGGATGGATAATGATAAATGCAAGTGGCAGTAGCACGTACGACCGTCGCATACCAAGGGAGCATGCTCGTTGCGTAAACCAAACCAAATACGGATAGCCTGTTGCATTCTACCGGAATCGTTTCTATCGAGGAGCAACTTCTCGTACTTGGCCATATTATTGGACGTAATGTGAGATTTAGAGGCAATGCAACTATCTAATTTTTTATCCATATTTTACAGGTTTCAAATTTGGAACTAAATTCTTTTATTGGGCTTGAAAGTTTCATTGGTTTTTGGTTGATGACTACATTAATTATCTTAGAATTGTATCGGAGCAACAGATGAGAGTCGTGTGTTCATTGGTTTCTCTTGAAATTCAAGGAATATTTTGTGGTTGGAAGGAGGAAACAATACAAAATGCATTATTTGCTGTTACATTTGACTTGAAATTTTCTTATGCATTAGCTAGTTGGAAGGAGTGGACTTGATTAACAAACTTTATTTGATGTGCTTTTTATAGCTGAGCAAATTTAACAAATCTAGAGGTAAGAAAAGCGACTTCCGCTCGTTGTTTGAGTTTAGTGTGTTAGCAATAAACTTATTTACACCTTGTGGGAAATTTTATCTTACCAATTCAAGTTATGAAATCTACGATGGAACCATCTCTCTCTATCGCAATGTTAGATACAATTTGAAGGAATTCAATGATCACACGCATGATGATGAGAAGGAATTCTTCAATATGCGCCATCCATCTTTAAAACTATTGTCGAAAGATCGTTTGGACTGTTAAAGAAGCGTCTTTTGAGAATTGGATTCTGAAGTTTTTGGGTCATTTGGAGCGCAAGCTGATATTATCCTAACTTGTGTCATTTATAATTCTTATCATGGGATTTGATCCCAGTAACCCTATCATGAAAGAAATGAATAGACAAATGGAATCTTAAAGAAAAAATCCAAGAGTCCAACTTACTCAAAGAGAGGGAAAGAAGGAAAATAGAATATGGGCATAAAAAAAGGGATAAGATAGTATACACAATGAGGGGGGCGATGGACTCCCGAGCGGTTCCATTTGATCAAAAACATGCCAAAAAAAAAAAAAGAAACATACATCATTTATGCTATCATTCATGAAGAAGAAAAAAATAATAATAATAATAATAATAAAAGACGTAATGATGACTACTTACTGTGCTTTTTTCTCATAAATGCAGTACATACATGTCAAAGTGACGTCAAACGAAAGTATTGACATACCACATCTCTCATGTTAGTGTTTTAGTTTTGATTGATTTTGGGTTATTTTAAAAAATTAAAAATTGAAAATTTCGACCGGTCTAGTCCTAGCAGTCCGGTCATATCCTAGGCCATGGAATCGGAAATCGGACTGCTCGGCCACCCGTTTCAATTTTAAGAACCGCAAATTAGACTACCACCCTCTAGAATCAAGAATCAAACTATTGATCTTGGTCCAGTCCGGGCGATCCTAGTCCGATTGGTCTTGGTCCGCTCACCCCTATATACAACATGGATTAATTTTCAAAAGATTAGAAGAAACCAATAGTTTTTCCTTATGTTTCTTTTGAATGCTTCATTTTGAACATGTGGCTTCCAATCTTTTAATGTTCACAGCAGTCAAGCAATTTAGGTAGTCTAAGCCTATGGAACAAGTTCTGCTTGAAATTCTTGTTGATGAAGCTACTAAAGGAAACAAGCCTCCAAATAACATTGATTTTTCCTATAAATTAAGATAAAAACTAGGAAAATTTTCAAATAAGGGCCTGAATTGGATCTTGTTTCAAAGAAAAACCTAAAATGCCCTCTTTATTTTAAAAAAGGGCGTGATTGAAGGGCATTTTGTCTTTTACCATTTTTAATTTTTTTTGTCCTTTTCTTAATTTTTTTTTTCCTTTCTTTCCTTTTTTTTTTTTTTTATTTTTGCTTTTCCTTGTTCTTTCCCCTCCCTCAGCCAACATCGGCCATACCCAATTTCGAATCTTCACTAAGCATGCGGCCCGACTTAAGCTCCATCTGTTCCCACTAATTGAGCTTCGGCTATTCCTTGGAGGCAAGAACTGTAAGCCTCTCGAATCTCCCTTGCAAACGAAAGCTTCCAATCGCTGACCTCTTCCTCCGAAGTGGAAGTAGAGCGGAGCCATTGATGGCAAGGAACAACTTATCGCCGTTGTGAGCCGAAGTCGCAATGCTAGCGATGGCGGTCAGAGCAGAGGCCTCCATTGCTGTGATGAACTAAAGGTCAAGGCAAGCTCATCACCGCCATGATACAAAAGCATGGAGAACGAGGGTTCTAATTCAAACTCCAGAGGGAAGTGAAAGACGTGAAGGTGGAGCTCTTTCAGAGATGAAGATTCTGGAGATAGAATGGCTTCAAGTTGAAGATCAGGCAAGGCAACCATCCCTCGACGCCGGCCCATCGGCGGTGTGGGCTGCCCTTGCCTGAGGTGGATAATGGTCCGGCAAGGGAAAGGAATGCAAAAGAAAAAGGAAAAAGAAAAAGGAAATGCAAGCATAAAAAAGAAAAAAAAGAAAAAATGTAAAATGTAAAAGACAAACATGTCCTTCGACCAGGTCATTCTTCGGAATCAATAGGGTACTTCAGGCCCTTTTTAAAAATAAAATTGATTTTAAACTCTTATTTAAGAAAATAAGAGCACTTTAAATTATTATTTGGATTTGTCCCAAAAAAACAATCGATCGGTGGGGACAAATTTCGACGGGCCTTTTAATGAGGCCTTGAAATTACTGTGTACCCCATGCCAACCTACCAAACACCGACCTCGAAACTCCACCGACACTTTTCTTAATTCTTTAAGTTCGGTAGCAAATTCTGTCCTGCGTCGTCGTCGTCGTTCGCTCACGATTGTCCTTGTCCTACGCCGACGACCAACCCCCAACCGACCGTCGAAGGACGCACGCGGTGCCATCTCCGACGAGGCCTTGAGCGCTTCCGTACCCGCATACGTATGTTCCTCGTAGCTCTCGCTCTTCTCGCCTCTAGTTTTAATCCTTGCATCCTACGGAAACTCCCGTTGTCTGTCGTTGTCAGCGTATGTCTCTGCGGGCGATTGTATTCTCTTTTTTTTTTTTTCTCCTTGTCGATCCCTGTGATTCCAATTGTTAGTCTCGTGCTTCATCTGATCTCCCCCTGTTTCGCTCGCGTGGTTGTGCAGCTTGTGCTTGTGATTTGATGGGCTTGTCATTCGCTCGAGGGTCCCCTAATTTGCTATGCAGAAATTTTGGTCCTGGATTTTCCTTCTCTCTCCGTATGTGTGTGTTGTGTTTTACCGTCCCTTTTTGTAGAGTGTGGGGTCGATTTCCGATTCGGGAGTGGGGAGGGGGGTCGTTGATTATGTTTTCGGTGATAGAAAGCAACAAGAATGTGGAATTTTGTCCAAAATAAACCTCTTTTTCAAACTTTTTTACCGGAGTAGAGTCCTAGGAATTTATATTTCAAGTTTTGGTTTGTGAATCAAGGGTCACAAGAGCATATCTGTGCCAACAGTTTTAGGATTATGACAATGAATGCTGCAGATAACCGCTTCTTACAGCATTTGGTCTAAGTGGGAAAATTGATTCTCTTTCAAAAATTTGGGTTTGGACTTAGCTTGCATACGAGGTCTGTGTTGGACATAAACTCCAGGACTATGCTAGTCCCTTCCTGGCCTTTGGTTTTTAACAAGAATACTTTCCGTGAAGTACCATAATTTGACCATACATGCTGTGTGGGAACTTGATGAAATGAGGTGAGAACAGATTAAACACGATGGACTTCTTTTCTTTTCTTTTGAGGGTTTAACCATTTCCAATGTTCTGTGATTACCAAGTAAATTGGGCCTTGCACTTTATTGAATGATTGTGATCAGCCAAGTTTGTATGGGTTGAACGACTTTCTAAAAGAAGTGATTGGACTTACATTTTCAGGATTCGGGATGGTTACCTCTGAGATCAACTTTATGTACTAAGACTGCTTGTTCTGTTGAAGAGGGCTAACGGCATACAATTAGGATTAAAATGTGGCACATTATAACTAATGCGGAAGATGATAGGAAAAATCCAGTAATCATGTGGGCAGAACATGGATGCACTTCTGTGCATGGTGGAAAAGCATGGTGATCTTAAGGTGAATCATGAACCACTGCTGGTACTGATCAGCGCTTGTTAGCTCGTTAAGGGGGTGGTGAAATACAGTACGCTGTATCAGTTCTCTGTCAGTTTTGGTCCTACAGTGGGAGCTCATCGAATAGACATCTCTTTGTGCTATCTTTTATCATTTCTCTTGTTGTAACTGTTCTGTAGATGGTTTCGCAGTCCCTGCCGTCAGTGCTCCTTAACAATGCTCTCTTATTGATCTTGAACGAGAGAAGGAACAGGACGAGAAAGAAAGCAAAGGGTACCCAACGGATGGAGTGATCATAGATCTTTGTGAAACCCGTAATTGGCCTTGAACTTGATCATGCTGTAATGCTGGTGGCCTGTTTTCTCTTATTATGACTTGAAAGAAAATTTGGTTTTCCCCATGTTTCATTTCCTCTATGGTTGGGTAAATCTTACACACTAGTTATTTATAAACTCATTTCGCATGATTGGCTGGTCTACATTTATTTTGAGGTGAGTGGCAATTCAATGATTGAAGTGTAGTTGTTTACTTGACTTGTTTTTGCTTCATAGTCTTTAATCAGGATTGGAGCTCGATCTACAGAATTATGGGCTCAGTCAATGGATTAACAAGCTTGCGAGGAAAGAAACCCCTCTTCTCTTTTGGGGTCATTTCCGATGTCCAATATGCTGATATTCCTGACGGTCAGTCATTCCTTGGTGTTCCGCGATACTATCGGACATAGCATTGTCGTATTGCAGAGGGCAGCAAGCAATGGAACTATCATGGGAATCTCAAATTCGCAGTTAATCTTGGGGATATTGTTGACGGTTCTGCCCCAAGGACCATTCTCTTGATTCTGTCTCGAGAGTTGCGAATGAATTTGAGAAATTTAACGGTCCTGTCTATCACATGATTGGCAACCATTGCCTTTACAATCTGCCCCGCAGCAAATTACTTCCACTGTTGAAGATTCCAAGCATTGATGGCTGCGCCTACTACGATTTTTCTCCAGCATCAGAATACAGATTTGTCGTGCTGGATGGATATGATATAAGTGCCATTGGTGGCCTCAAGATCATCCCAAGACACAGCAGGCTTGAAAATTTCTTCAGGATAAGAATCCAAATTCGGACAAGAATAGTCCAGATGGGCTAGTGGGTACTGAGCGACGGTTCCTCATGTTTAATGGAGCCGTTGGGGAAGAACAGCTTCATTGGTTGGATAGCGTTCTTCGGGATGCTACAAATTTGAAACAGAAGGTAGTGGTGTGTTGTCATTTGCCTTTAGATCCAGGTTCATCGACTGAAGTAGCGCTCTTGTGGAATTTCGATGAAGTAATGGGCGTGATCCATAAGTACAACTGTGTGAAGGTCTGCCTTGCTGGGCACGATCATAAAGGTGGCCACTCGATCGATTCGCACGGAGTACATCACAAAGTGTTTGAGGCTGCATTGGAGTGCCCTCCTGGTACAGATGCTTTCGGGTACGTCGATGTATATGATGACAGGTTATCGCTTTTTGGTACTGGTAGAATGCAGAGCTGCGATATGCATTTTAACCCTTGAGCTGATGTGGAACCTTCTGAGCTCATTTAAACACACATCAGGGGGTATAGAATTTGAATTATTTTCGCCATCATTGTAGAGAATGTCTTTTGTGTTGGGATCCTCTTGATTACGCGGCTTCTTTTTCATAGCCTGCGAAGTTTTTGTCTAAATATGGATCACTGTCGCAATGCAGCTTGTTGGTCTATGTGGTCATTCCATCTTTGTACGATCATTCCTTGATCCGAAGCAGTGTTTGTCTTGAAAGGAGCATGCTTTTGAGTTCGTTTCTCACAGCTCGCCAAAATGCGGACTTTCGATCGATGGCTGGTATCTTTGTAGCTTGTTTACATGCATACGATGGATCGACTTGTACATCATCTGCCTTACACGAGATATTTAAAAGGGTAACATGATCCATGTCTCTCCGCCGCATCTCAGCCGGTGGCTTCCAGCATGGAACTCGAAAAGGGACCTTAATCGCCTTTGCTAGAGTTTCAGCAAACAGGAAAGCAAACTATGTAGCTACTAAGTACCAGTTGAAGCACCCAAAAGTAGCAATCCTCGTACTCGATCGCTGCAATAGTTCATTTAAAATTAGGGGTGATCCATTTTCATTATGATCCCGTTTTCCTTAAGAATGAGAACCGAACTGGTAATCTCGGTTATCAATTTTTTGGAACTGGAAACTAGATTGACCAGTCAATTCCGGTTCTCGGGCAGTTCCATTGGACCGGAGACATACCGAAAAAAAATATGCATCATTCTTGCTCATGGATTTTGTTGTATTATACAACTTTGCCTAAAGTATGAAGCAAGCTAGTCCCTGAAGTTGGCTCTGTAAGCTGGCTCATGAATATCGCTATAGATGATCCTACAAAATTGTCCGTTGCCTTCTTTATGTCCTTATATAAGAAGTGGGTCACAAAAGAACTAGACTTGTAAGTAAAAGATGGCAACAACAGAGTGCACATAGATAGTGAGAAAAACTCCTCCGAGCAAACTTCAAAAGAAGCAGCTTGAATTAAACATCACAAATCTTGTAGACAAATTTCAGTAATCATTTCAACGAGACCATCATCACACGATTTCTTAGATAGGTCGAACGGGTAACGCATTCCCTTTTTTTCACTTGAATACTTTCGAGAGAGTCAAAGACGTGAGAGAGGCAGGGTAGCGGGCTGGGAAAGTGAGAATTGCAAAGAAAGAAGTAATACTAAACAAGTAAATATTATATTTAGAATTAATTCCAAAAAATAAATAAAAATTTCAACCGGTCCGGTCTTGACCCTTCAAACCAGATCGATCGGCCATCTGTTCTAATTTAAGAATTGTGAAGTGGATCGTCCCTTCTAAAAATAGGAATCAGATCACTGATTCCTATTCGATCAGTCTGATTTGCTCCCCTATTTAAACATGTGTAATTCGGGCAAATCGGCCTTTACTCTCTTGTGATTCTACAAATTGATGGTAGTGGGCCGGCAGCAATTGATTTGACCCACGTTCGGCGCTAGTTCATTGCATTTACCCTGTACTAAACTGGTCAACGCCCTAGTTGAATCGCATGAACCCCGCATAATCATGCCATTGATACGCTCTCGGTGCTTCGATATCATTGGCTTTCGTTCGGCCACTAATCGTGTTTTAATCGCGACCAACTCCCAAGAGATGTTGGAGCACGACCGAAAGGTGCTCAAATCAAGAAAGTCAAATATGACAGAAAGAAACCACGACTTAACCCCACGAATTCATGGCGTCTTCTTGAATTTTCCAAGGAACTTGTCTGGTGGTGTCTCGAGCCTGACGGCTCTGAATCGATCAGGAAACAAAGCTACGCTTGGCTTCCTTTCTTTCTTCTTTTTCTTTTTTTTTTTTTAGGTATTTCACGTTATGGCGGCAAGACATCAATATCACTAATAAAATAATTAAATATTAAATATTAAATTACGTATTTATTTAATAATCACACTTAGGGCGCGCATGAGAACGTTTCGTTTCTCTATTTCTGTTCCAAATCTATTTCAGAAATAGGTTTGGAACAGAAACTCGTTTGGCAACGCAAATCTGTTTTCTATTTCTGGAACAGATTTTTGTTCCAGAAATAGAAAAAACAGATTTGCGTTGCCAAACGAGTTTCTGTTCCAAACCTATTTCTGAAATAGATTTGGAACAGAAATAGAGAAACAGAAACGTTCTCATGCGCGCCCTAAGTGTGATTATTAAATAAATACGTAATTTAATATTTAATATTTAATTATTTTATTAGTGATATTGATGTCTTGCGCCATAACGTGAAATAACCTAAAAAAAAAAAAAGAAAAAGAAGAAGAAAGGAAGCCAAGCGTAGCTTTGTTTCTGATCGATTCAGAGCCGTCAGGCTCGAGACACCACCAGACAAGTTCCTTGGAAAATTCAAGAAGACGCCATGAATTCGTGGGGTTAAGTCGTGGTTTCTTTCTGTCATATTTGACTTTCTTGATTTGAGCACCTTTCGGTCGTGCATCCAACATCTTTGGGAGTTGGTCGCGATTAAAACACGATTAGTGGCCGAACGAAAGCCAATGATATCGAAGCACCGAGAGCGTATCAATGGCAATGATTATGCGGGGTTCATGCGATTCAACTTAGGGCGTTGACCAGTTTAGTACAGGGTAAATGCAATGAACTAGCCGCCGAACGTGGGTCAAATCAATTGCTGCCGGCCCACTACCATCAAATTTGTAGAATCACAAGAGAGTAAAGGCCGATTTGCCCGAATTACACATGTTTTAAATAGGGGAGCAAAATCAGACTGATCGAATAGGATCAGTGATCTGATTCCTATTTTTTAGAAGGGACGATCCACTTCACAATTCTTAAAATTAGAACAGATGGCCGATCGATCTGGTTTGAAGGGTCCAAGACCGGACCGGTTGAAATTTTTATTTTATTTTTTGGAATTAATTCTAAATATAATATTTACTTGTTTAGTATTACTTCTTTCTTTTGCAATTCTCACTTTCCCAGCCCGCTACCCTGCCTCTCTCACGTCTTTGACTCTCTCGAAAGTATTCAAGTGAAAAAAAGGGAATGCGTTACCCGTTCGACCTATCTAAGAAATCGTGTTGTGATGATGGTCTCGTTGAAATGATTACTGAAATTTGTCTACAAGATTTGTGATGTTTAATTCAAGCTGCTTCTTTTGAAGTTTGCTCGGAGGAGTTTTTCTCACTATCTATGTGCACTCTGTTGTTGCCATCTTTTACTTACAAGTCTAGGTTCTTTTGTGACCCACTTCTTATATAAGGACATAAAGAAGGCAACGGACAATTTTGTAGGATCATCTATAGCGATATTCATGAGCCAGCTTACAGAGCCAACTTCAGGGACTAGCTTGCTTCATACTTTAGGCAAAGTTGTATAATACAACAAAATCCATGAGCAAGAATGATGCATATTTTTTTTCGGTATGTCTCCGGTCCAATGGAACTGCCCGAGAACCGGAATTGACTGGTCAATCTAGTTTCCAGTCCAAAAAATTGATAACCGAGATTACCAGTTCGGTTCTCAATTCTTAAGGAAAACGGGATCATAATGAAAATGGATCACCCCTAATTTTAAATGAACTATTGCAGCGATCGAGTACGAGGATTGCTACCTTTTGGGTGCTTCAAACTGGTACTTTAGTAGCTACATAGTTTGCTTTCCTGTTTGCTGAAACTCTAGCAAAGGCGATTAAGGTCCCTTTTCGAGTTCCATGCTGGAAGCCACGGCTGAGATGCGGCGGAAGAGACATGGATCATGTTACCCTTTTAAATATCTCGTGTAAGGCAGATGATGTACAAGTCGATCCATCGTATGCATGTAAACAAGCTACAAAGATACCAGCCATCGATCGAAAGTCCGCATTTTGGCGAGCTGTGAGAAACGAACTCAAAAGCATGCTCCTTTCAAGACAAACACTGCTTCGGATCAAGGAATGATCGTACAAAAGATGGAATGACCACATAGACCAACAAGCTGCATTGCGACAGTGATCCATATTAGACAAAAACTTCGCCAGGCTATGAAAAAGAAGCCGCGTAATCAAGAGGATCCCAACACAAAAGGACATTCTCTACAATGATGGCGAAAATAATGCAAATTCTATACCCCCTGATGTGTGTTTAAATGAGCTCAGAAGGTTCCCACATCAGCTCAAAGGGTTAAAATGCATATCGCAGCTCTGCATTCTACCAGTACCAAAAAGCGATAACCTGTCATCATATACATCGACGTACCCGAAAGCATCTGTACCAGGAGGGCACTCCAATGCAGCCTCAAACACTTTGTGATGTACTCCGTGCGAATCGATCGAGTGGCCACCTTTATGATCGTGCCAGCAAGGCAGACCTTCACACAGTTGTACTTATGGATCACGCCCATTACTTCATCGAAATTCCACAAGAGCGCTACTTCAGTCGATGACCTGGATCTAAAGGCAAATGACAACACACCACTACCTTCTGTTTCAAATTTGTAGCATCCCGAAGAACGCTATCCAACCAATGAAGCTGTTCTTCCCCAACGGCTCCATTAAACATGAGGAACCGTCGCTCAGTACCCACTAGCCCATCTGGACTATTCTTGTCCGAATTTGGATTCTTATCCTGAAGAAATTTTCAAGCCTGCTGGTCTTGGGATGATCTTGAGGCCAACCAATGGCACTTATATCATATCCATCCAGCACGACAAATCTGTATTCTGATGCTGGAGAAAAATCGTAGTAGGCGCAGCCATCAATGCTTGGAATCTTCAACAGTGGAAGTAATTTGCTGCGGGGCAGATTGTAAAGGCAATGGTTGCCAATCATGTGATAGACAGGACCGTTTAAATTTCTCAAATTCATTCGCAACTCTCGAGACAGAATCAAGAGAATGGTCCTTGGGGCAGAACCCGTCAACAATATCCCCAAGATTAACTGCGAATTGAGAGATTCCCATGATAGTTCCATTGCTTAGCTGCCCTCTGCAATACGACAATGCTATGTCCGATAGTATCGCGGAACACCAAGGAATGACTGACCGTCAGGAATATCAGCATATTGGATCATCGGAAATGACCCCAAAAGAGAAGAGGGGTTTCTTTCCTCGCAAGCTTGTTAATCCATTGACTGAGCCCATAATTCTGTAGATCGAGCTCCAATCCTGGATTAAAGACTATGAAGCAAAACAAGTCAAGTAAACAACTACACTTCAATCATTGAATTGCCACTCACCTCAAAATAAATGTAGACCCAGCCAATCATGCGGAAATGAGTTTATAAATAACTAGTGTGTAAGATTTACCCAACCATAGAGGAAATGAAACATGGGGAAAACCAAATTTTCTTTCAAGTCATAATAAGAGAAAACAGGCCACCAGCATTACAGCATGATCAAGTTCAAGGCCAATTACGGGTTTCACAAAGATCTATGATCACTCCATCCGTTGGGTACCCTTTGCTTTCTTTCTCGTCCTGTTCCTTCTCTCGTTCAAGATCAATAAGAGAGCATTGTTAAGGAGCACTGACGGCAGGGACTGCGAAACATCTACAGAACAGTTACAACAAGAGAAATGATAAAAGATAGCACAAAGAGATGTCTATTCGATGAGCTCCCACTGTAGGACCAAAACTGACAGAGAACTGATACAGCGTACTGTATTTCACCACCCCCTTAACGAGCTAACAAGCGCTGATCAGTACCAGCAGTGGTTCATGATTCACCTTAAGATCACCATGCTTTTCCACCATGCACAGAAGTGCATCCATGTTTGCCCACATGATTACTGGATTTTTCCTATCATCTTCCGCATTAGTTATAATGTGCCACATTTTAATCCTAATTGTATGCCGTTAGCCCTCTTCAACAGAACAAGCAGTCTTAGTACATAAAGTTGATCTCAGAGGTAACCATCCCGAATCCTGAAAATGTAAGTCCAATCACTTCTTTTAGAAAGTCGTTCAACCCATACAAACTTGGCTGATCACAATCATTCAATAAAGTGCAAGGCCCAATTTACTTGGTAATCACAGAACATTGGAAATGGTTAAACCTCAAAAGAAAAGAAAAGAAGTCCATCGTGTTTAATCTGTTCTCACCTCATTTCATCAAGTTCCCACACAGCATGTATGGTCAAATTATGGTACTTCACGGAAAGTATTCTTGTTAAAAACCAAGGCCAGGAAGGGACTAGCATAGTCCTGGAGTTTATGTCCACACAGACCTCGTATGCAAGCTAAGTCCAAACCCAAATTTTGGAAAGAGAATCAATTTTCCCACTTAGACCAAATGCTGTAAGAAGCGGTTATCTGCAGCATTCATTGTCATAATCCTAAAACTGTTGGCACAGATATGCTCTTGTGACCCTTGATTCACAAACCAAAACTTGAAATATAAATTCCTAGGACTCTACTCCGGAAAAAAGTTTGAAAAAGAGGTTTATTTTGGACAAAATTCCACATTCTTGTTGCTTTCTATCAACCGAAAACATAATCAACGACCCCCTCCCCCACTCCCGAATCGGAAATCGACCCCACACTCTACAAAAAGGGACGGTAAAACACAACACACACATACGGAGAGAGAAGGAAAATCCAGGACCAAAATTTCTGCATAGCAAATTAGGGGACCCTCGAGCGAATGACAAGCCCATCAAATCACAAGCACAAGCTGCACAACCACGCGAGCGAAACAGGGGGAGATCAGATGAAGCACGAGACTAACAATTGGAATCACAGGATCGACAAGGAGAAAAAAAAAAAAGAGAATACAATCGCCCGCAGAGACATACGCTGACAACGACAGACAACGGGAGTTTCCCGTAGGATGCAAGGATTAAAACTAGAGGCGAGAAGAGCGAGGAGCTACGAGAACATACGTATGCGGGTACGGAAGCGCTCAAGGCCTCGTCGGAGATGGCACCGCGTGCGTCCTTCGACGGTCGGTTGGGGGTTGGTCGTCGGCGTAGGACAAGGACAATCGTGAGCGAACGACGACGACGACGCAGGACAGAATTTGCTACCGAACTTAAGAATTAAGAAAAGTGTCGTGGAGTTTCGAGGTCGGTGTTTGGTAGGTTGGCATGGGGTACACAGTAATTTCAAGGCTCATTAAAAGGCCCGTCGAAATTTGTCCCCACCGATCGATTGTTTTTTGGGACAAATCCAAATAATAATTTAAAGTGCTCTTATTTTCTTAAATAAGAGTTTAAAATCAATTTTATTTTTAAAAAGGGCCTGAAGTACCCTATTGATTCCAAAGAATGACCTGGTCGAAGGACATGTTTGTCTTTTACATTTTACATTTTTTCTTTTTTTTCTTTTTTATGCTTGCATTTCCTTTTTCTTTTTCCTTTTTCTTTTGCATTCCTTTCCCTTGCCGGACCATTATCCACCTCAGGCAAGGGCAGCCCACACCGCCGATGGGCCGGCGTCGAGGGATGGTTGCCTTGCCTGATCTTCAACTTGAAGCCATTCTATCTCCAGAATCTTCATCTCTGAAAGAGCTCCACCTTCACGTCTTTCACTTCCCTCTGGAGTTTGAATTAGAACCCTCGTTCTCCATGCTTTTGTATCATGGCGGTGATGAGCTTGCCTTGACCTTTAGTTCATCACAGCAATGGAGGCCTCTGCTCTGACCGCCATCGCTAGCATTGCGACTTCGGCTCACAACGGCGATAAGTTGTTCCTTGCCATCAATGGCTCCGCTCTACTTCCACTTCGGAGGAAGAGGTCAGCGATTGGAAGCTTTCGTTGCAAGGGAGATTCGAGAGGCTTACAGTTCTTGCCTCCAAGGAATAGCCGAAGCTCAATTAGTGGGAACAGATGGAGCTTAAGTCGGGCCGCATGCTTAGTGAAGATTCGAAATTGGGTATGGCCGATGTTGGCTGAGGGAGGGGAAAGAACAAGGAAAAGCAAAAATAAAAAAAAAAAAAAAGGAAAGAAAGGAAAAAAAAAATAAGAAAAGGACAAAAAAAAATTAAAAATGGTAAAGACAAAATGCCCTTCAATCACGCCCTTTTTTAAAATAAAGAGGGCATTTAGGTTTTCTTGAAACAAGATCCAATTCAGCCCTTATTTGAAAATTTCCTAGTTTTTATCTTAATTTATAGGAAAAATCAATGTTATTTGGAGGCTGTTTCCTTTAGTAGCTTCATCAACAAGAATTTCAAGCAGAACTTGTCCATAGGCTTAGACTACCTAAATTGCTTGACTGCTGTGAACATTAAAAGATTGGAAGCCACATGTTCAAAATGAAGCATTCAAAAAGAAACATAAGGAAAAACTATGGTTTCTTCTAATCTTTTGAAAATAAATCCATGTTGTATATAGGGAGTGAGCGGACCAAGACCAATCGGGACTAGGATCGCCCGGACTGGACCAAGATCAATAGTTTGATTCTTGATTCTAGAGGGTGGTAGTCTAATTTGCGGTTCTTAAAATTGAAACGGGTGCCCCGAGCAGTCCGATTTCCGATTCCATGGCCTAGGATATGACCGGACTGCTAGGACTAGACCGGTCGAAATTTTCAATTTTTAATTTTTTAAAATAACCAAAATCAATCAAAACTAAAACACTAACATGAGAGATGTGGTATGTCAATACTTTCGTTTTGACGTCACTTTGACATGTATGTACTGCATTTATGAGAAAAAAAGCACAGTAAGTAGTCATCATTACGTCTTTATTATTATTATTATTATTATTCTTTTTCTTCTCATGAATGATAGCATAAAGATGTATGTTTTTTTTTTTTTTTTGGCATGTTTTTGATCAAATGGAACCGCTCGGGAGTCCATCGCCCCCCTCATTGTGTATACTATCTCATCCCTTTTTTATGGCCCATATTCTATTTTCCTTCTTTCCCTCTCTTTGAGTAAGTTGGACTCTTGGATTTTTTCTTTAAGATTCCATTTGTCTTATTCATTTCTTTCATGATAGGGTTACTGGGATCAAATCCCATGATAAGAATTATAAATGACACAAGTTAGGATAATATCAGCTTGCGCTCCACAAATGACCCAAAAACTTCAGAATCCAATTCTCAAAAGACGCTTCTTTAACAGTCCAAACGATCTTTCGACAATAGTTTTAAAGATGGATGGCGCATATTGAAGAATTCCTTCTCATCATCATGCGGTGATCATTGAATTCCTTCAAATTGTATCTAACATTGCGATAGAGAGAGATGGTTCCATCGTAGATTTCATAACTTGAATGGTAAGATAAAAATTTCCCACAAGGTGTAAATAAGTTTATTGCTAACACACTAAACTCAAACAACGAGCGGAAGTCGCTTTTCTACCTCTAGATTTGTAAATTGCTCAGCTATAAAAAGCACATCAAATAAAGTTTGTTAATCAAGTCCACTCCTTCCAACTAGCTAATGCATAAGAAAATTTCAAGTCAAATGTAACAGCAAATAATGCATTTTGTATTGTTTCCTCCTTCCAACCACAAAATATTCCTTGAATTTCAAGAGAAACCAATGAACACACGACTCTCATCTGTTGCTCCGATACAATTCTAAGATAATTAATGTAGTCATCAACCAAAAAACCAATGAAACTTTCAAGCCCAATAAAAGAATTTAGTTCCAAATTTGAAACCTGTAAAATATGGATAAAAAAATTAGATAGTTGCATTGCCTCTAAATCTCACATTACGTCCAATAATATGGCCAAGTACGAGAAGTTGCTCCTCGATAGAAACGATTCCGGTAGAATGCAACAGGCTATCCGTATTGGTTTGGTTTACGCAACGAGCATGCTCCCTATGTATCGACCGTTGTACGTGC